>JANFAA010000141.1:0-61800 GCA_024663435.1 Pisolithus sp. B1 | reverse complement strand
TTCACACCTTCACACCCGCTAGAATACAAAGAATGGCGCGGCAAAGTAATTGAGCAGTCCTTTACTTTTTAAACCTCCCCAACTCCGACCGGCCGACGTTCCTTACATTATCACCTTCGTTTCTTTTTCCTTGGGAGAGTTTCACCTGCTGGTTTCCGTCTTTCATGGAGTCTCCTCTGCTGCAAACGGAATTTGAACCGTCCTCGTCGACCTCGAACTTGTTGGTGCTGCAGGGATCCCCGGCAGGTACTCACTACTCGCCGCAGTTCTGTGATGGACTGCTGTCACCAACCCAGAGCAGGCCTGTGAGTCCGTCACCCTATGCTGTAAGTGCCATCACTTGGCCACGTACTCTCGACCACTGGATATCACTCAATTGCTCGTGCGGCGATGATTCGGCCACTTAGAACTCGTTGTCAGACATGGTAAGTGGGCGTCACTTCTATTTGCAAACCTTGTATCAGTACTGATGGACGACTGCCACCGACGGACGTACACAGTACGCTCTCAAACCCAATCCGGCAGAGTGGGGCTCGGCAGCCCTCACGATGGGTACACCTGAACCAGATGATGATCTACACAACCCAGACCCAAGGCGAGACCTCAAGAATGACAGGGGCGGGCATATCTTCACTGCGCGAGGCATCGCTAATCTGGGATGTTTGTTCATTCTTGCTGCAGCCCTCATCTTTACATTGTGAGTGTCTCGTTGTGCATGTGCTTGGTTGTCGGAGTGGCGTATACAAGTGCGGCTAGGGATGACGATGTTTGCTTGGCAGTTTTGGGCTACCTATCCTCACGCACTTACTGACCAAGAAGCAAACCACCCAAGGCGGATACAATCTTGGGGGTATCAACGCAACTGGCCAAATACCCTTCATGTCCGGTAATTGGGGCCTCATCGATACCGACACGCCTAAAGATGCGTACACGAAGGCGTCGTTTATGAATCCGGGGGACTCGTGGGAGCTGGTGTTTTCAGACGAGTCCAGTACGGAAGGGCGATCGTTTTATCCGGGAGACGATCCATACTGGGAAGCGCCAAATTTGCATTATTGGGGTACAGTGAGTCCACCGGGTTGTTAAAGTCGTGGGCCGACGTGAACGGTGTTGTAGAACGATTTGGAGTGGTACGATCCGTCTGCGGTCACAACCAAGGGCGGTGCATTGGCGATCACATTGTCCAAGGTCGATCCAGCTACAAATCATAACTTGACATATAAATCTGGCATGGTGAGTTTGTCGTCTTTCTAGAGTCTTACGTTGGGTTGACGCTTTTTGTGCAGGTTCAATCATGGTGTGTGCAGCGTTGTCGCTGACGGCGTAGCTTGACGTTTGTAGGAACAAGTTTTGCTTCACAGGGGGGTTAATCGAAAGTGAGTTGTGCGGTATTGATTGTATGTAACCGTTAAACGGTCGACAGCTTCAGTCGTCCTCCCAGGTTCGAATAACGTCCAGTGAGTGGTTCCTTGCTTCGAAAACGATGTTCGTGGTAGTGATGGGACGCTTGTAGTGGTTTATGGCCCGCCATGTAAGTTGTCATATTGTCCGAGTACGCAGTGATAATGATCATTCCGAAAGATGGACGATGGGAAACTTAGGTGAGGTCTCCCCTGAACTGTCGAGTCTCCATTAACGTGTTTCTAGGTCGTGCAGGTTTCGGTGCTAGTTTAGATGGCCTGGTAGGTGGGTTCTTGTCGTCTCTAGACGTTGTTTATTGTCTGGCTCCTGTAGTGGCCGTACTCATACGACAGTTGTGACGTTGGGACGCTTCCTAACCAGACATTCCCTGGTACACAGACGCCTCTGGCTGCCACAGAGAACGGGGATCCCGATCACGGTGGTGTCCTGGTACGTCTTGGGTTCCATACGTCCTTATCTGTAAGTGGTGCATTGATGAGCGCGTGAAACAGTCGTATCTTCCCGGTCAGCGGTTGTCTGCGTGTACTTGTCCAGGAGAGTCGCATCCGGGGCCGGTGCACAGCAATGGGAGCTACGTAGGTCGTGCTGCGCCTGAGATCGATATTTTTGAAGCGACGGTCGACGGTGGAGTCGGGAAGGTTCGAGTATAGTCGCCCGTTTCATTTTGTCGTTTGACTTTCTTTTCCTTGCAGGTATCGCAGTCGGCACAGTGGGCCCCTTTCAATGCGAGTCCGAATTCCGTTGGGGTAAATTCTTGAAGTTAATGCGGAGTCACGTTTCGTAGGCTGCATATCAGTGGTCAAATACTTCGGACAATTTCAAGATTTACGATCCGACGATCACAGTGCTCAATTCGTACCACGGAGGCGAGTGCACGTTCGTGGCCGTCTTCGACGACCGTGTCTCTAAAGCATTCTCCTGCGTTCACAGGTGTATATCAGGAAACAACGAGCGGGCTTTCTCTCACAAATCAGGACTGTTATGAGTTGGATACTGGATGCTATAGCGTCTACGGATTCGAATATGTCCCTGGGTGCGTGTGTGCATGATATCTAGTAGAATTTTGACGCGCACCAGACTTATGTTTTGTTGCGCTATGGGCAGGTTTGATAATGGGTATATAACGTGGATCAGCGACAGTAAACCAGTGTGGACGGTTATGGCCGCCGGGATAGGACCGGATCCTCTCACTGACATTGGGGCACGACCGATTCCTCAGGAGGCGATGGTAAGTGGCAAATCGTGCTATGCGAGGGAAGTTCACGCTTAGCGTCATCGTTGCCTCCCGTAGTATATCATCGCCAACCTCGGGTTTTCGACCAATTTTGGGGGTATCGATTTCGAAAGTATCCAATTGCCAGCGACAATGTTGATAGATTACATCCGGGTGTATCAGCCTGCAAATGCGAAGAATATCGGATGCGATCCCCTCGAGTTTCCTACTGCGGCGTATATCAATACGTGAGTCCTCGTGTGACCCTGCGTTGCGTTAGGTAAATGGAACGAGCTAACATGAGTCCTAATTTCTCGTTCGTACACAGGTACATGGAGGCCTATACGAACTTCAATCTGACGACGTGGGCCCAGTTTAATCAGACGAATCCGAAGAATCGGTTGGTCGATAATTGTTGAGATTTAAAGCATCATTTTTTCGTCTTCAGTCTTTGGTCGTCTTTGGATCTCATGTATGTGTCGTGCGTCGGTTTTGGTTATTTTGCTCAAATTTTGCTTTCTTTTTGCTATCGAGTTTGGTGAATGCCATCGCTTTGCATGTTGGCGTGTGATTGATTTTGGGAGCACGTGATACGTATCGCGTCGCGCCGTCCAGCCACCCTTGTCAATAGATACCCACACTATAACAATTCCTACTACTACCCTACAGTAAGTCGTAATTGTCATCTCGTCCATCTATACAATGTCTCGATCCCGTGAACACGACTACCGTCCTTCCAGCCGTAAACCCTTCAGAGAGCTCCCCAACGGCTACTGCAAACGCTCGCCAAGTCTGAACCCAAGTCCTTACTATGATGGGCTGATTCTTAGCCCCGCCTCCTTGTCATTCTCCGACGATCATACCGACTACGTCGTGTCGCCTCTACTCCCAACGGGCCCCACCACAACCTCCCAACCCGGCTTCCCGACATACGAACAATACAAACGCATCGAGACGGCATACTTGGCGAACTTAGCCCCGCGAAAACGAACAAAGGCATTGATCACGCAGGCGATGTTTGATCAGATATGGGAGGTGCTGTGGCAGCCAGATGCGACCCGTATCGGCACTCCGCAATTCCGGTTCTGGGTGAGGAAGATGTTTCGACTGGTGAATGTGCAGGGTGGGGGCAGTAGGATCGGCCAGGCGTGGCGGGTTTCTCACAACAACCCCGAGAACGGGACCAACTCGAAAGGGAAGGCAAGGAAGAGTGAAGATTTTCCCCCTGTCGTATTGCACGAGAATAGGCCGGTGGCGATCCTGGAGCAGATGTATGAGGTGCTGTGTTATTGTCACGGCTCGGCTCAGCACGGGGGAAGAGATAAGACGTGTGCAGTCGTGCGGGAGCACTATTCGTGGGTGCCGAAAGAGCTCGTCGCGCAGTTCGTCAAGGTATGTCCGACGTGTTTGTTGAAGAGGACTGGAAATCTAGGGTTAGCGGTGACGACGGGGGGGACGAGCGGTGGGGTATTAAAGGAGGAGGAAGAGAAAAGGACGGACGCGGGTAACGGTGTCGAAGGGTTTGGTTCGATTGGCCGGCCGAGAACGGGACCCACGGAGTCCTTCAGCTCGTCGATTTTGAAGGCCAGCATCCTACACGGGTCCAATGGTGAGAACATGCTTCCGGCTGTACCTAGGCCACCCGGTGGGTCGATCTGCAGCATGCGGGGCGATAACCCCTTCCCATTTGCCGGTCAGCCCAAAACGGTTGACTCCACAGAAAAAAACGACACGGGACTGTTGGCAATCAATCGTCCCGTTCCATGTAGCCTCAACGCCATGCCCCAGCTGCAGCCGAACGCCACGCGTCCTTTCAATACTCTGCGTTATTACGGAAACCTCACCAGTGGGAACAACATCTGGAACGGCGCTGGTTTACCACCGCTTAGGGAGGCCTTGATGGACAGTGCAATTCATAATCGTTCGTGCGCGCTACGCAAGCCGTCATTTCTCAACGACACAGACGAGTGCCTTCCACCCACCCTTCAGCGCTTGCTTATCATGGGGCCCGTTCATCACGAAGACCCAGCAGCGGTACCGACGCGTTGTGTCAACCCTGCGATGCTCAGCGCGAGCAGAGTGGAGGAGTTACCAATCAACGAGAATGAAATCACACCCCCGTTGCGCACTTCCACACCTGTCCTCCGACTCGTCAACCGTCGCCATACGGGGATTCCTTCAGCTGGTCCCGCGATTCCTGACCCCTGGAATGGGACTCGCGCCATCAATGAAGTATGGTCAATGGAATCACCAATGAGTCTTCGTGGCCCTGATGATATCGATACATTCCGCTCCCATATCCCGTTCCGTGGGTGGATGTGATTGTCGAATGTTTGAACATTTTTTCCCATCACCTTTTGGTTTCTAGGACTGCAATGACGCCCATTCTTTACTATATTCACAGCATTCTCCATTCTATCGACGAACATCCTTCATCCCAGTTGTATCACTCCGCCATATCATCCCAAGACTAGCTTATGAGTGTCATTCATTTGTATGTACAACATGGTTATCTATTCCAGCGGGTAACTATATACATATCCGAGTGATGCCTATGTAGCATATACAGACATAACCTTCTGAAGGAATTTTTGCCTACATCTGGAATGAAACAGACTTTGGAGGGAGAGAGGGGGGGAAAGCACTGCACTAACTAAGAACCAAAGCATCTGCATCAGACAGACCAGGTTGAATGGGACACAAAAAGAAACAAATAATTGACAGTAATGGAAGAGGAACTGAATGGATGATGGCGGTGATGTGAAAAAAATTGACACTAACAGTTGGAGATTTGGGTGCGTAAAATTGGGCGAACGAGTAAACTTGAACAACTGAAGTGGTTATTAAAAGGTTGACTAGGGTATGGGAGGGAAAAAAGTGCAAAAGGTTATGATGCTATAAAAGGTCAGCACAGAGAGGTCGGATATAGGTGCCCGCCGATATCCTATCTCTGAAGATCCGCTCTCCTGAAGAGGGTTCCGAATTAGTACGGTAAGGGTAGCGAAGGAGAATAACAGGACGACGCACTCTCTGATAGTGTCGTACAGGAACTTGTAGCTTCGCAGATTACCTTTGAGGCGTCGGATATCAAGACTGTATGTGTCTTTGAGGCGGTCTATCCTCGTGAGTTCAACGGAGAAGCGAACTTCGTCTCCAGCATCCTGGCTTGAATCGCCGTAAATGGGCTCTGTGCCACCAGGAGACTGATCAACAGGAGATGGTGCAGCAGTAACGTTCTCGTCGTCTGCGGGTAAAGAAGGTGGCGTAGGGGCGACGCCGGAGACTTGGGATGACTGTCTTCGCATGAGCAAGCCCTTCAGCATTCCGCCTGCCGATGGATTCGAGGGGAGGGGCAACCCGCGTTTATCCACCTAAGGTGGACACGTTCAGCCGGAAGGCGCAAGAACCGTTGATGGACAACACTCACCCCGTTTGATGCAGCCGAACCGACCATGGCAAAGGCTGCCAAACCATTTCCGGTTCCAACACCACTGAAACCCAAACCGACAGAGCCACCCTTCTTTCTTTTTGCGCGGACACATCGGTACTTGTACTCGCTTTCGGCCTTGAATTCCATACCCAACTCCTCCAGGACTTGACAAATCCGCTTCATCACCTCAGGTGGGGGACTAGTAGTAATGGTGGTCTGGTCGACGGCGCCATGGTGGATACGAAGAACATCTTTCGGAGGTGCCGACGAAGTGAACTTCCAACCCGCCCTGGAGAAGGAGAACGAAATGTCTGCAGCAGGAGTAGTCCGGGATTGATCGCCGTTCCTTGTCTTCTCGGAAACGGATACATCGGTACGAGGGGAGACTGCGGAAGAACGCTCCTCCAAGTCCACCTTGGCATTGCTGCGCTTCCTGAACCATTGCATAACGTTGCGAGCCTTGATCGTCGAGGCCGGGTTGTCGCTGGTTGGGGGGCCATCTTTGGCCATGCTCGGAAACACGGCAGTTTGGCGATGGCCTTTGGGAGAAGCCGTGGAGGAGATAGGAGCCTGTTTCTCGAGGTCGCGATTTTCTTTGGCGGGCGTCTCTCCGGTGGGGGTTTTTCCCTTGCGATTTTTGATAGTCCGGCTGAACGGCTCTACCATTACCGTGAGAGTGTTCCTCCTGTTCTTCTTCGCATTGTCGCTCGACGTAGGGCTCAACAAAGACGTCCTGGAAGCAGACTGAGGCACATCAGTCGGGGAAGGACCGGCCGGCTGTGGCTTCTCCTCAAGGGCAGATGATGCACCCGCAGCAGAACTCTCTGACGGGACACGGGAAGTATAGCCGTAGGTACTCTCCGAGTTGGAACCGAATATCTTTCCGAGACCAAATTTGTCGATAGAAAGCCCCTTGCGATGACGGCTGGAAGCAGATCCGGAGGAACCAACGGTTTTGACAGACTGCGCCGATTTTTCTTCTATGTTTGCAGTACCGGGAGGACTGGCCGGAGAAACAGCGAGGGTTGGGGTAAGGGGTTGACTGTCGCGTAACGTAGTATTTGACATCCTCGTGGAAGATTTGGCTGCCGTAGGCGTACTTGGGAGCGGTTTCCCGGTACCGTTGTCCACGTCCGCCGAAGGCTTGCGGGGGGTTTTCTCCTTGGGAGGGGTGCCGACAGCTCGTGGCGAAGAGGGTTTGCGCTCGCGAAGGTGGGTGTTTGGGGTGGATCCGGGCTGAGTGGGTGAAACTTCTTTCCTGCCCGGCGTGGCGGCCTTGACCTGATCCAACCGCGAAGGCTCCAGGGGACTAAGTTCACCAGGATACTCGACCTGGATAGTGTGCCTGAAACCGCTCGGTCCCTTCTTCTTCGGGTCCGCAGGGCTCTGAGTGGCAGTTCCATTGGAGACATGAGGGGATGCATCGTTGGTTTTGCTAAGGGATGGCATCTCGTCAGGCGCCGAGACGGTGACGGGGATGCTGGCAGTAGCAGTTGGAAGAGCCGCGAATGGATCGTCGTCCACGGGAGTGCTCGAGGATATAGCGACGGAGACTGGTTGCCGAGCTACCTGTGGCGATGAAGAGGAATATAATGACTGGTCCACGGAAGTCTCATACAGGTACTCGGGCTGGTTATGTGCGTTTGCATTGTCTCTGTACGAGTGGCTACGTGGTGCAGCAGCAGCGGACGATGTTGCCGCGCTGAGCATACCGTCAACGCGAGCGCTTTGCGTACGAGAGACCCTGGAAGGCTCTTGGGGATTGGCAGCGGCGGCGGTGGATTGGCGCATCTGCCTCTGATAAGCGAGCCTCTTCATCTGGTGTTGTTCCATAGCCATGCGCTCGAGATCCACCACCTCATTAGTAAAGACGTGAGCATGTGCCGATAGCCAAGGGTGCACCATGATGGCATGAAGGTCGGCGCGACGTGTTGGGTCCGGAACCAACATCATCGAAAGTAAATCTCTAGCTTCTTGGGAGACATACTCGGGAAAAGACAGCGGGGTATTCACAATATACTTGTACAAAAGGTTGATGTTGTCGCCGTCGGGATTAGCAGGGTCGTCGTCAAAGGGTAAATAACCGGCGAGCATGGCATAGAGGATGACACCGCACGACCAGACATCAACAGCGGAGCCGACATAGAGGCCTTCGGAGATGACGAGTTCCGGGGCAGCATAGCACGGCGATCCGCAGCTGGTCTGCATGAGGTCGTCCGCACGATGTTCGAACCGGTTAGCGAAACCAAAGTCTGTAATTATAACATTTCGATGGCGATCGAGGAGAAGGTTTTCGAGTTTAAGGTCGCGATGCACAATTTTCTTTTGGTGGATGTACCAGACGCCAGAGATCAACTGAGAAAACAGCTTTGCGGCATCCTTCTCCTTGAGGTAGCGATGAGCCAGTATGTGATCGAACAGCTCTCCCCCGGAAGCATACTCCAGGATGATGCCAATGTACTTGTCCGTTTCGATAACATCATAGAGACGGACGATGTTCGGGTGCTTGAGGGTCTGCGAAAGGTTCAACATCTGGAATGATCGTCGTGGTGTACGAGTGAGGATGACTTACTCGCAGAACCTCGATCTCACGCTCCACCTTGGACATCCTCACAGAGGTATCGATGTTCCCTCTCCGGATAAGCTTTACAGCGACCTCTTCGCCCCATTGGCAATGGAGACCCAGTTTGACCTTTCCGAACTCGCCCTCGCCGAGTGTCTGTAGAAGCAGATACGGACCGAATTTTGGGATGGTTCTGCGGGGATGAGCTGTCGCATAGGCTACTGCGGCGGGGTGAGAGTAAACGTCGCGATAAGCTGGTTGATCGTCCGCAGCGGACTGCTGCTGATGTTGTTGGGAAGAGACGACTTGATGGGAGGCTCTTTGACGCCGAGATGCTGATTGAGAAGCGGATGCTGGGGACGGTTGAACGGAAACAGACACAGGCCTGGAGACGCCGTGCTGCCGGGATGAGACTGAATAAGAAGAGTCGGGTATTTGAAGGTTGCTCATGGCGTCTGGATGAGTTGGCACCGCCGGCGAGCGAGGCGGTGGGTGGATTTTGGAGAGAATGAAAGAAGGGGGGGAAAGGCAAACCGTTTAATCAAGCGTAAACCAGGAGATGCTTATAGTAGTAGATAATGAAAACAAGCGCGTCCGCATGGGAGGGCAGTTTCCCTCGCTGGACGACCAGAACATAACGAAAAAGGACGCAACTCACAGCAGTTGGGTTTTTATGCGTTCTATGGTCTAGTCAATCCACGCTCCACTGTTTGGTCAAAGGCAGAGGGTTGTATGACGGAGGGGTAGTAAGTAGAAGTTGCAATGGTTGGACAAAGACACGCGTCTGTCTGTGTATGGAGCGCCGCGCGTGCGAAACGGACCCTACCACAAGCTAGTTTTTTGACATGTCCATCAATCCATGCCAGCAGTGCCAACGAACGTACCCAAACGTCTCTGACAGGTCCGTGCTACTACCGTCGCTGGTATACCTCCAGGACCCTCATAAGGTCAGGAAAAAGAGAGACAAAAGCGGCCACCGCTGACCGATCCCAGACTTGGCGTGCTTTTTGCAATTCCAATTCCAACGGCAGCAAGGGAGTATTTACAGTACCGGAAAATTCGATATACCACATGGAACCTTTTTTTTTTTTTGTTTCTGGGCAGTACTATACAATTATCGTTCCTTTAGACGTTCAACTCAACCTTGTCAGTCTTTGCCAGTGCTTCTTGCAGCTCCTCTTCCGTGAGAGCCGGCTCGACCCACTCCTTGAGGAACCGGTCCACCTGTTCGGGTGCCCTGCCGACAAACGTCCTTGGATCCAGCAACTGGTCTAATTCGCCCTTGATAGGATCAAAGTAAGGGTCCTTTCTGACGCGCTCGATCAGGTCATTTTCACGTCCGAGGTTCTTCACTTGATATGCAGCTTCATGAGACAACACCTGCACCACACCACCAGGTTCATTACGTATGCGGGACAGTGCGTCGTCAGCGAATGCCTCGGAGAGAACCATCTCACTCACTCTAATCTTCTCGTGCGCCTCCTGCCGGTCACCTCCCCTCTTGACGATGGCCATAATCAAGTTCTCCGTTGCCATGAACGGAAGCTCTTGCGCAATCCGCCGTGCAATCACGTTGGGGTACACGACTAGCCCTTCAGAGACGTTCCGCAGCGTCGAAAGGACGATGTCCGCCGTCAAGAATGCCTCTGGCAACGTCACTCGACGATTCGCACTATGTAAACGAACCCGCCTTCATAAATGCCTTTTTCGTCTGACAGGAGATGATTACCTATCATCCAACGTCCGCTCAAACCACTGCACACTGGATGTCATCAATGCATTTTGATGCAACACTTGCAAGTGCCGCGATAAACTGCACACACGTTCACAACGCATGGGATTACGCTTGTACGCCATGGCAGATGACCCAATCTGCGTGGACTCGAACGGTTCTTCGATTTCCTACATTTCTTATCAGAACCAAAGACGGACTCGATTCCCCGCGCCAGGTGAATGAGAACCCGACCTTGAGATTCGCCAGCAGCCTCAAATCTGTCCCGATCTTGTGTGCAGTGGCACCCAACGATGCTAGCGGCGCCAGTACGTCGATGTCTATCTTCCGTGAGTACGTTTGGCCAGTGACAGGGTAGGCATATTGGAACCCGGAAAGCTTGGTCACGAGTCTGTCCAGCTCCTCCACCTTGTCATGGTCGCCATCAAACAAAGAAAAGAAACTGGCCTGCGTGCCGGTCGTGCCTTTCACACCCCGGAAGCCAAGGTCGTCGCGTGCCCTTTTGATGTTGCGTAGATCCCAGAGCAGCTCCTGGATCGTCATTTTCCACGCAGGATCAACACTTCCCATGAGGGGCGGGCAAGGGAGTGGACAAAGGGGCTTACCTGAATCCACAACGTCGCACGTTTTCCGACGGTCGTCAGTTGAGCAGGCTGGAAGTGGGTAAAGCCGAGCGTTGGGAGGGCTCTGTTATCACGTGCAAACACAGATAGCCGGGATATCAGGACGGCGAGCGATTTCAAGAGATACGTGAGGCCAGTACGGATAAATATCAAATCCGCATTGCTGTTCCGATTCCATGGCCCACGCATGAGCAGCCGAACACGAGTAGACAGACTAGTCTAAAGACGTACTCAGTCACGTAACAAGAGGTGGTACCCAAACTGTGAAAGAGAGAGAGAGAAACAACGTGTCTTCATATCATGGTGGCGAGTGGCGTTGTGAAAGAGAGAGCGTACTGAATGATTCCCGCTGCGGCAGGAGCAACTTGACCAAACGTATGGACGTGTGCCATGACATCGTGGCGGCGTTTCTTCTCCTCTTTAGCGGCAATGTCAAACTGCTCCGGGGTCAGGTCCTAAGAAGGTCTAATTAATGGAGGTCGCCCTTTTATACCCCACGCCTGATGCGGTACGAAAGGGGGTGGTGGCAAGAATGGTTCCTTTGGCTGCAATTGAACATACCAGATTTGCTTTCATCTGCTCGATAGCTTCGTCGGCGATCGGTAGTCCGAGCTGCTTCTCAGCGATGGCCAGGTTCAACCATAACTCCCTCCATGTCCGAAAACGTTTCTGAGAAAAACATTCTGTGAAGAACGATCGGATGGAAAGTACGAGTGGAAAAGAGCGTACTGCGGGAGAAAAGAGGTTTGCCATGTCTTTGCTGGCATATCGACTAGTTTAACGTGGTGAAATTATTGGGGATGGACCTAGTATGCAGGCGAGAGCTAACCTTGATAAAGGAGTTTGATACGTCTCGAGAGCGTCCATCGTGTCAGCCAGTTGGTCGTCGTGGACGCCGTGCAAGCCAGTATCGGAGCAATTCGTCAAGCTAAATTAAATTGGAAAAAGAGACCTCCTTGTGTTTCCGAAAAAGAGTCCGGTTTGACGGTGTCAGGGTCTCTGCGGCCGATAATCGATGGAAGGTGGTGGGTTGGCATTTTGTAACCAGCTCGTACTGGGCCTGCATGGCTCCAATGACTGCACATAGTACATATGGCACGGCCCAGCCAACTCTGGGTATGCCAGGCGCCTTTTACACGAACAAGCCGCGTCGACGCCGTGATCGTCTCAAATTTTGTCGGATGTTTCACCAGCTGCCAGGTCTGAACCGAATTCTTCACAGAACGCAAAGTCTCGATAATCTCGCCTGTGCACCATTTCACGCCCTCCCTAGTAGTACCTGACGATTGCACAGCAAGAATTCAACTGTGAATGCTTCCGGTCTGCAACTGATTGCTCTGCACTCTCGGGCGTCTTCAAGAAGCACCCGAAGCTTCCGGCCGCAGCTGGCTGGTTGTCTTATTTGCTGTAACATTCCTCCCGAAACTTCCGTTCCATTCAAGACCAGACCTCTGCGCCGTCACAGTAGGAAGAGAGCTTGGTGTTGTATTGGATATTTCGCGTCAGCTAGAAGCTTCATTCGGAACGCTCCTATACCTTTTGGACGCCCTCGAATTCCATCAAAGCAACCATGTATGTACGTGGAACGTCGCAAGGGTAACGTACAGCACAGGCCAGGTATTCATAATCCCCTTCACACAGTCAAGTTTCTCTCATCTCCGCCTTCATATCGCTGGCAATTCCGCAACCTTACTTGGGCCTCCAGCAACCCCTTTTCGCGTCGTTTCCTGTCGTTTCGAACCTACTCGCGTGGTGGGTACCAGCGGTACGATAATATAATGTCATAGGGGTTCGTAGCGTGTACGTCTTTTTCGTGTGCGCATGCGCATCGTACCCCACTACAACATCGTGACCTATGGACCGCGACGTCATACTATTCTATTCATCGAAAAAATGCTCGTGGGACACCCTGGTATCCTTGCATCGTGAACACAAGTCAGGGCTTGTAAGAAGATCCAAGGCCAATGTGACCACTCGTCCCTGCGACTTACTCCCATGGTCGCAGCCACCGTCGTTCGGATCTAATAGAGCTTACTTGTAACAAGTGGTTTTCCACTCCGAAGTCCAGGCTTTCATGAGTAAGCAAAAACTATTTTATGTGTCCGCACCACTTTGCAGCAGAAATAGCTCAACTCTCTCCCTGGCCGATACCGTGGGCGTTCCGCTGTGCGTTGGCTGCATTTTCCGTTGTCGATGCCGCGAGCTCTAGCAATCTAGACTTGGGACTGAAAATGGGGATGTGGCATCCGTTCATCGCCGGCCGCCACACACCGAAGGCGTCCTGGGGTGGGTTGTTTTCATTTCACTTCCCATCGATCAGGGTCTCATAATACTTGCTTGATAGGCTCATTCTGCCTGTGGAGCCAACTTAGCCACTTTTAGAGCACGCGAAAAGTCAAGGGTCTTTTCTACGTGTATGTAACATGGACAACACAACCAACAGATACACGTGTCGTAGGCTCGTAATGCGTTTCTTACTCCTCTGTTTATTGCAACGTAAAATTGGTATCTCCGTGTTACAGGCATGAGGTAGATGTGCAATGATACAACGAATGCATATGCCTTTGGGGGGAAGCGAAGTTCGCCAGTGATAATTTAACGCCTCGATTTGTAACGAGAGTCTGTACCGGTGCTGTGAGCCCACGAACCAGCGCGACCATTCAAATGAACGTTCTCCGGCTTAACGTTGTCGGTAAGGGGCCAAACATGATGGAACGTGAGAACGTTCACATGAACGTAGCTGCTCGTATTGGTGGACGAGGTGCCGGAGCAACGTCGGTAGACTGCCCAGACATTTGAATCTGTCCTTCGTGCTGTGCTTTAAGGAGGTTCCCGACTCCTACCGCAATCGCTCCGACAGCTTGGGCAACTCCAGTAGCTAAGACCGTACCCCCGCTTATCGCAGGGATGGCAGGCAACGTTCCTGCAGTGATAAGGACCGTGCTTAACGTTGTCATCGCCTTGGGATGTTCGGCAGTGAGGAAATTGAGCGCTTGGCAAGCATTTAGCAGCCATGTTGGGACGTTGGATACAGTAGTTACTGCTGCATTGCGAATCAGAATCGGGTTCAAACGGAACATGATCAATACTTACCGTTGTTGGCTTCACCATTGTTTCCAGGAACGACGGCTCCTGGAGTGGTTGTTATCATTGGAACAGGTGGGGATGACGACGCCGGAGCGGTGGTGATTGCAGCACCCACGGTGTTTGCACGATGTGGTGAGCGGTGTTTGAATGCAGAGGTAGCAACATGTACCGCGGTCTCAGAAAGCATCTTGACGGGGTTTGGTCGATCCTTCGGAGGAGGTTGAGGAGGGTCAGCTCTAACGATTTCGATAACTTCCTTCTCTTTCGACGATTTTGATGATACCGAGCGAGTGCTTGTGGAGGATCGCCGACGAGTCAGCCAGAAAGTTCCAGCATGAGAGGACTTCTGCTGGACCTCGACAGGGGTCGTTGCACTCATATCGATATCCCCTAACACAGGACAATCGGCGTCAGCAGTGCACACAACAATAACGGAAACGGACAACTTACATCCCATGTTCTTCATCGCAATCTTGAATTTCTTCCAACTCCAACGGTACTTGCCCCCGTTCATCTGAGCCATGACATTCTTCAACTCTACCAAACGCGCTTTGGCTTTGTTGCCAAGGTAGTGCTGGGCAACCTTGTGCCAGTACTCCTCGGGCACCTTGCGTTCGATACAACCAGCTTTAATTTTCTCAAGCCACTCGTCTACGGACGTATCCCGCTTGGGATCTCCGTAGAACATGGGAGGGTTCTTCCATGCCTCGTAGACAGGGTTAAGATCGAAGTCCTTGATTTTGAAAGCGTCAAGCATCTCTTCAGTTTGAAGGTGTCGTCAGGAAGGGAACTAGGGGAAACGACGGCAGCAGTGCGGTCGGTTGGACGGAAAACGAAATGCTTGCTAACGCCCTGAAGACTGTATGGCTTTTAAAGCCCACTGCGGGTTTCAAAGCACGCACACGTTGACCGCGCGGTCATTTCATAAGCCATTTGGCTCCGGGGCAATCATACCAAGAATTGAACAGGGACGGCGTAAGAGGGTTTTCCGAGGGGCCAGATCGGCAACTGGGTTTGTGACACAGACACCACCACCAACAGGGAGTGAATCTGGAACGAGGCAGGTGGACAGCACGATTAACACGAGGCTACACTCGAAACCAGCGGCACAGCGTTGGCAACTTCCTGAGCCGATTCAGCCGGCCGAAACCGAGCTGTAGTGCACGAGGCATAATTTAGGTACGAAGTCGGCCTGGATGATGTACGTTCGTCTGCTCTCGTCAACTGTGCACGGTGTAACAGACGGCATTGAGCTGTTAAGGGAGTCGACTGCACACTATGGCGATGTTACGGAACCGTTTGTGCATGTTTTCATTGAGCTACATTTCCAGCAAAGAACAGACGGGGAACTACCCCTCAGCTCGATCGTCATGTTCACAGGCCGGTGTGTCGGCTGGTGGCCTTGCTTGCAGCGGACCAACTGACGAATGCGCCACAGTTATTTCATAACAGACAAGAATGAGAAACCAGTTTCCGTCGTAAGGTTCTTGGGTCGGGGTGATCGCTCTGCCATAAATGGGGCTGGTCGGTGGGCATGGAGCCAGGTATTAGCAATCGTCGCAGACGAATCTTGGGAAGTCGACGACGTCAGAAGTCAATGCGCGATATGTCAAGACGTACCCCGAAAATTCTGGGCGCATTGGGAAGTTCGTCTCGCTCCCCGATCATAGTACTTAGGTGCCAGTAGCCGGGACGAAAGTGGAGTGTCCCAGGTTCATCTGCCCTTCTAGCAGGTCCTAGTGCAACAATCGAAGTGATAGGCAATTTGGGAAGAAAGTCCAAAGGGACCAGGATAAAACTGATGTGGACCAGGGCTCCTAAGGTTGCGTTGCGGCTTCCGATATTAAGCCGAAATCGTTTCCAGGGTTTGCAGCCCTCGCTATCCCTGGGTAGCACGCAAACTCCATCCTTCCTGCGCTCGAGTCAAGCTCAGCCGTGAGGAATTTAAGACGAACCGAGCTGGGAATATCGATGCGTCGCATTCTCTGCGTTTAAACTTGATCGTATTCGTTCGTTGTGAATAAATGGTGCAGCACTGCGCACGCTTCAATGTCGATTAGCAAAGCTGCCATATCAAATATCAAGGCTCCACGAAGCCGACCCACAGCCTAGAAACCTACAGAAATCGACGGCAGCAGGTCATGCACAACGTTTCCGTTGAACCTGAGTCTTTCCAAGGGTCGTGGCAGGGAGATATGTGCAACGCCGGTCAAAGGATATCTGCGCTGAGCTTGAAGTCCACGACGTTCAGGTGCCGCCTCTGCTGGGGTCCTTCGGTGTCCACTGAAAACGAGGTGCCAGAATAGCATTTGGCGTGTGTGCAATGTATGTTAGCTGCAGGGCTGTGGTTGTCGACTATTGGAGCGCGATAGTTCCTGCGGCGAAGAGCCTGCATGTATGACAGTGGAAAGAGCACGAATATGCACTGAAATGAAGAGTGAAGCATCTCGTATTCATTTGAACTTCCAGATTTCTGACGCAAGAGGAGCACTCATACATGGAGAGTTAACAACTCGGTTCTGCAGAGCCACGACACGCGCGACCGCCCTGGCCCAACGCTGTCATGGCAACGACTGGGCGTGGAGTATCATTCAGCAACAATTGTTTCGCGGTCACATCTGGGAGATCAGGATGCAGGGGCCGCGACGGTAGTTCGCTCGAATTGTTCTGTTCGAGACATGCGACTTCGAAGTCTGGCAATTACTGTAAGATTCCACATCGCTGCGCTGCTCCACAGTAAGATGAAAGAGTAAGGATGTGGTTTCAACTTACAGCAATGAAATCGACTGGTGCTCCGGGAGACTCGACTGATAGCTTGAGTATTGACCTGGGGAAGTCCTCCGCTAGTGGGTTGCTGAATTGCGCCAGCTCCAGCAAATCTTTCAGTTCAGAACCTGCCAGGGAGTATATCGGAGACTTGGTGTGGCCCAACCACAAAAATTGTTTTTGCGATTTCGTTTCTCCTGTGGTGTTGCGGGCCGCCGGGCCGATGTCCCGGGGGGACCGCCTTCAAGTATGTTCCTCCAAGTTCTCAGCAGATCTTCTCGCTGCCTAACGTGGACAACTTTTTGGCCTCTATTCCCTGCAGCGAATTGCCAGGACGTGCAAGGACGTGTAAGCACGTTCGAATACGGTGCATCCAACTCATTGAACGAGCTACCAATGGCAATAGGGCCTATTAACGAGGCAGGAAACGTAGGTCGGAATTTTTTCCATCGACTATGTAACAAGTATAGCGAGGAGCTCACTCCGGGCTGACATGATGCTAGGTGAAAAGCGGTAGTTCCAAATAAAACGGGTTTCTCGTGGTTACCTTGCTTACTCTGGGTTCTTCGCACCTACTCTTACCGAATTTGCTACTACGAAGCTCCCGATGTGTACGCAATGTTCTCGACGGCCGCATCCCTTCCCATCTCGCTTCGTTTCCACCAGGCGCAACTGATCCACTACCTGGTCGCCGCAGAGCCGCCCAAAATCACAGCCTCCAACGCAGGACTATAAGTATGTCTCTGCTATGTGACGCATGTAAATTGCGACAGAACACCTGAGGGAATCATAGGCGAACGCTGCAAGTACTGGTAATCGGAACAGATGTCCAATTCTCAGACCGCGATTGGAAGACAACTTGTTGCAGACTTACATATTCCGTACGATCAGGTGAGCTCCTACCTGGCTTCCTGAAAGGCGGGATGTCCTACGTATGCCCCTCTAATAACGTAGCTCAAGTACACGATATTGCAAGCTGCTAGCCAGAGACAAGGCAGCTGCAAACACATGGTGTACTCGTGGCTTGCCTGTCCATCCTGTGTTGATGTTGCATGCTGCCTTCTAGAGGTGGGAGTCGTTCAGGTTCCGAACAAGATGATCCTTTAGTCGGCGTGCTGTTGGACCTTCGGTACTGTTTCTCAGTCTAGTAGTCTGGTGAGATCATACTGACCATGGAATTTCGTGTCGCAATCGGTTCTTGGCCAAGCAAGACGGCAACTTGTCGCTTGACCTGGAAGTACGAGTTCCCAAATACCAGGTGTAACTCTCATGTGGTTCCATTACCGCTGAGGGTCCGTGTCCCGCTATTAGCCGACGACAGTTCGGGACCCAGATTACCTTGCTTGCAAGGTTTCTGCCGGACCATAGCTGCGTGGGAACCGGTGCCCATCTGAAAGTCCTTCCTTATTGGGCGTTCTTTAGCTCCCACGCCCCATCGTCCCGCCGACCAACTCTGCAATGCAAACAGCCAGAGCTGTTTCCCCCTCGCACATGCAATGCATCGAACGCCAACGTCGGAAATACATAACCTCGAGGAATCTGTTATTCCAGTTGAGCCCGCTACAAGGACATTCCGCAACAAATTAAAACAAAGCAATGGTAAAGAGGCTGTAGTAGCGTTCTGTTCGTTGTCACCAATATCCTATGACCCCGCGTATGCCTTCACCGATCATCGTCCCCAAAGGTCAAACATTGACCAGCGTCATTGTCGACATCGCAACACCCTCCATTTGGCTCTCAATTTGTTTAATCTATACGTGGCACTTTCACAAAGCAGTGGCCGCTCTTCATGACATTTACTGCGAGACTTTGATGAGAAATTTCTTCAGAAAACCCATTGCGAAGAACTTTTGGTGGAATACGACATTTTGAGAGATGCCGATAAAAGAACAAGTGATTGGTGGAATGTACTTCAGTATAAGAAGGAGCACGTTCTAGCCGACGATGTATAACCTATTCATAGAGGTGGTTGCAGTGAGCACTGTTACATTTCAAGCAAGGTTGGCGCCGCCGTAGGCGGCACTTCCCGAGTTGTAGCAAGTGCAGATGTTATCTCGTGGGAATTTGGGGATGCCTTCCCGAACGAAACTCAAGAAGCTTGGCGTTGCCTTTATGCGAGTCACTGCAGACACTCGTTTGCTAGCCGCCGTTGCCATTGTACGAGTACATGAGTATCAACCGGTCGTGCCACATATGAGAAACACCAAGAACTACAGATACAGTACGACCTATCACCATCGTAAGTAGACTAACCATCCTCAGTACCCGTAAGGTGAGCACCATCATTCCTCGTACCCATCCGTCCGATGTTGTTCTTCTCGTTTTCCACTGCCATCTCGTAGAGATCTACTAGTGGTGGGTTCTGGAACAGCAGGTACTTCTTAACTCCATACAAGATCTGTCTAACACCATAAACAGCATGTGTCTTGGCGGGTATCGCGAAGACTTGATCCAATTCTTCCAGAGTTTTTCCCTTGGTCTCCCGTACGCACAAGAGGATGAGGACCCAAAGAATCATGCACCATCCCGCATACCACCCAAAAGCACCTTGTGGTTTGAATGCACTTGACATTGACGGCCACGTGATGGACAACGTGAAGTTCCAAAACCACGTCGTTGCTGTTGCGAAGGACATGCCGATATCTCGAATGTACAAAGGGAACGCCTCAGCGGAGTAGACGAATGGAACGGGTCCTTCTCCCGGCGAATAAAATATGGTGAAAAGATCTTGACAAATGTGAGTTACTGGGATGTCCGTAGAGGTCGGAGTGCTTACACATTCCTATGGTGACCCCTGCGAGCCGTCCATTCTTGGAAGTGATCCAGAAGGCGGAACCGGTGAGCAATAGACAGATGGCCATACACGGGAATGTGGTCAGGAGTAGATTGCGGCGCCCGAACGTATCAATCTATAGGACGGGAAATAAGGAACTACCGTGCGACTGTTTCGTACATGGACCCACCGTAAAGACTGCGGGGAGAGCGAACAGCCAGTTCAAGGCACCGAAGCCGAGAGACGCTGCCAGAGCAGCAGGATCTGAAAAGCCTGACTGAGAAAATATATTTGATGAGTAGTATGCTACAACTACAATGAGGCGACGCGACCATAGAGTTAAAATCAGACACACCGATCACGTTTACTCCGCAGAATTGTTGAGCGAACATGACTATCCAGCTTGCCAGTGCCGCATTCCTGTTCCGAGGAATCGTAAACATTTCTACCAAGCGATTCCTGCCCTTTTTCATCTCGTTCTCTGCTTCCAGTAGGACATGGATGTAGTACAGATCACGCGCAGCCTGCACGCGCGAAAAACGAAGGCGACAAAGTTCGTTGAATGCATCCTCGTAGCGACCCTTACTGATCAACCAACGAGGGGACTCGGGTGCGAACGGGGCTTGTAGGCAGACTATCAATCCAGGGATGCCTGCGGAAGCGAGCATCAAGCGCCAGTTGAGGCCATTGATACCGCCAGCGTCTGGAACGTAGTAGAAAGCAAGATCGACCAAGGTTCCCAGAAAGATGCCAAACGCTGTCCACATTTGCCACATCATGACGAGTGCTCCACGGATAGCAGCAGGAGAACATTCTGCAGCATACACAGGGACTGTTGCGGACTTCGGACCGATGCCGATACCGAGGAAAAACCTTGCGATAAAGAGATGCCACCAACTACCAGTCAAGGCGGACCAGATACAGGTGACGAATGAGATCAAACAACAGACGAATATAGTCTTCCTGCGTCCAAGCCATTGGTTCATTGGATAGGTTAACCAGCATGAAAACGTTGCGCAGCATCTAGTCCGGCAAGCATAAACTTTTAGGGATGGGAAATGTTGTGATTATGACGTACAGATACGGCGCAGAATTGACAACACCAACCAACCAACTATCACGGCTTGGAGACACTAGACTCTGATTAGGATATGATGGACAAACGAGGAATAAACGTACGGCCGGAAGAGTAGATACCGAATTGTTTGGTATACAGTAGCTGGGCGCCATTGACCACAGTTTCATCCATGCCCTGTATTGCAGCAGCCAGGGAAGACATGACGACTACCTGTGGTGGTGTTAGGTAATTGGTACCGCCGCACCCATCGGACATGAGACTTACGTAGTAGAGTGCGCCAGTTTGAGACCATTTGTTGTGCACCTCGTCCTCCAAATACTTGATATCCGCATCTGTATAGTAATTATAGCGCTTATACGCTTTGAGCGAGTCAATGACAGAAGAGCACGGATAATGAAGTATGCGGTTACCCTGGGAGTCCTGGGCCAGGAGAGCACCCTTTTTGAGATCGTCGAGTATATTCATCAGCCCTCTTTCCCGAGCGAATATTTCGACATCCGTCATGAGGTGCTCCAGAGCAATACCTCGCAGGGGGTTTTCCAGGTTAAGGGTGACATCTCTGAGCTCCGATAAGAGACTATTGTCAACAGAATGGAATGTTAGTACGCACCCTATACACCTTGTACGCCTGTCCACCTGCGGGGCGTATCCATTGTACGTTCGCTCGTCGTGACGTGAATTTGAGCCGTAGATGTTGGACATCGTCAGGAGCGGTGTACGACGCAAGGCATGCAAGGACGTGATGATACCACAGGAAGAGAGGGACAGGTGGGGCACGCGCTAATATGCCTTGCATATATGTTCCCAAAGCGCAACGTACGAAAAAGGAATGGTCGTAAACGCTAGAACGGGAATGATCTTGATGCTTAAGGCCGAGAACAGCCTCACTAAAGCCTGCAGGCAAGTAACGAGGTGATAGTCCGCAAGGTTTACATAATCGACTTGTCCAAGTACAAAGTAAACCTTGGACCAAGTATTTCAGGCACGAGCGCTTGAGCCTCTGGCAGGAATCCGATTAAACATCTTGCTCATGGAAAATGGAAACGTTGGTGACACCGGCAGCCTGGGCAAATACTGTCAATAGTCGGAGCGCCCGAGCACGTCAAACGCACAGGCACGGTTCCTCCACCAGAAGTCTGACGGGTACAGCATTCCCGCCACTGAAAGATACAGGGAATACAAGCGTGCGTGCAATTATGGAATTGGGCGTTTCACTCACCCGGTCAGAATCCCGCTTCACTGTTAACATGTCATTAATTCCAACCACCGACACAGCATGGGGGACACCAGTACATACTCCTTGCATGATCCAGAGGTGAGGAAGCGCCAGAATGGCTTGTAGTCATTGTCAGTTGAACATTCATGGTGTGTGTTCGGAGTGTTCGAGTACGCTCACAATCTCAATGTGAAAGAGGCTATGACGTCGACCGTACTCGGACTCTCGTGGGCGTATTATGTAAGAAGAGATGCGCTTTCACCACCACAGCAGGACGCTTTACTCGTACACGGGCCATCACGTTGGCGGTGCAGCGCCAGCTTTCATAGCTTCTCGCGATATGTAAGTATCTGTCAGGAGTAGGACGGATTGTATCCCAGTGTTTATTTGCGTTCAGGTAAGTGACGTTGCAGCCGCTGCACGTAGTGCTGGTATATGGAGCTGGTTTGGTTGTTCGAGTTCTGATCATGTAGTCTGCGGCCGGTGACATTTTCACCCTGGGATCTGGGTCGACCGTGGTTGGGGTCCGGGTGGACGCATTCGCACAGCGTGGAAGTCGGGAGGAGCCGCAGCGCTTTGATTTATCGTTAGGTCTTACTCTGATGTTGTTTGGTTGTCTAGAATATATCCTAGGAGTAGCCTATTGGTATACCGAACCCGAAAACCGTACTGAGCCACAAGTGTCACCCCATCGTTCTGCCGCAAGACCTAATAGTGATATATTGAAGCGTGACGGGCACTGCATATATCCGTGGCGGGCCGAGTCGAAATTTCGGGTTGCACGTGTTTCTCTGCAGTTTAAGCCCAATATCCAAAGAGTAGAGTCACCTGCAACTTCCCTTCCGACACACTTTTTTGGCCCAGTCCGAGCGACGTGTATCTGGCGATTTGTGTATATAGAGTTCTTTCGTCCACCTACTCTAAGCTTAACTGGTCTGACACGGATCATTCAAGGTTGTCAACGTTGCATTCCATCACTTTGCTTGCCGCTGTTGCCTTGGTGCAATACACAGCATATAGCCAAGTGGTACTTTTCATTGATAGATTTGTGCTCGCTCAATAGATTTATAAACCATGCGCTCTCGTAAGACGCATTTTCCATTCCGATGAACATCCTAACTTCTTGCAGATCAGCAGAACATCACGAATGACGGCGGGCTTGCCATTACTGCTGACATGCGAAGCATACTCGGCAAACCGGGGTTCATAAGTTCACAGATGGGCGGCAACCAGCTTCGACAGATGTTCCAAATGGGTGAGTGGTTTGCCTTGATCGATGTCTCCTATTTTCCTGGGTAAAGCTCCTACCGGTCCGCTCACCAATAAAATTACTAAAGCATCGGTAATGCTTGACCCGCGCAAACTTTCGCCGCTCGCACAGGCATGCATGATGGGACACTCTTTAGATGCTGTGAAAGAGGTGAGTAACTATTATGATCGTTCTGATGCGAGCATCAACTCGCTGGCTGTTGAAGATTTTGTCAAGGGCAGACGCACCGGACATCAAGGGCTCAGAGACACCCTTCCAACTCGGGTACGTTTCGCTAGTGGTGCTTGGCGTCAATAGACACAAGTGCCTCCCTCCCTGCAACCCGGAGCACCTTAGAATCGTGGAATACCTTGTCCAGTTCGGTGCGCCACTTGATCTCCCAGATATCGCCGGTCACACAGCGCTCCATCATGCATGTACCCCGCCAGATACCAAGCTGTAGTTCGCAAAGCTCTTGTTGCAGGGTGGCGCCAATGTGAATGCTCAGAATCGCTATGGCGAAGTTTCTCTGTTTTTCGCACTGCAGGGCGGAGACGCAGAGCTTACAGACTTACTTATGGAACACGGAGCGAATATGGAAATCCAGGATGCGAACGGAGATTCGCCAAGGAAGATGTATATCATTTTCGGTGCAGAGGTGACGGCTACGATCAGAAAATGGGAGAGAAGACAAGCAGGAGAGGCAACTGCGCCCTGCGAAGCGAGGAAGCGGTGTGAGAGCTGTGCGACCGAACAGAGCGGGCTAAGACAGTGTGCTAGGTGTCACACCGTTCGTTACTGCTCTGTCGAATGTCAAAGTGAGGTACTTTTTTCCTCTCCGCAGTTTGTGACTCATGTAGGTCATGAAGGAGCGCATTGGCCTACCCATCGGCCCAATTGTCGTGCTTTCTCGCCATCGACGACTGTCACTTTAAAGCCCCAGTTTTACGACAATACGGCAGCTTTCTCAACAGCTGATTTCGTGCAGGGGCACCTTGGTCTGTCAAGAAGCGGAAAAAGCGCAGAGAGACCTGGGACTCAAGTGCCATCGTCCGGAAACAGGCGTATGATCGTCAAGATCCAGGTTCCAGTGTCGTCTACAATAGGTCTGCTGATTTATAACCGGTAGCGGGACTTTTCGTGCATAGTCCACAGAAACACGGATCCGGAGGCATACGACACTGTCGCACAAATTGTGAGGAGTAAAGGAGTAGGTGGTAAGAATGGTCACAAGGCGTATTTCGCGGCCGAATTGCGAGGTAAAGATGAGCTCGTGGTGAAGGTGTCGGAGGTACTCGCCGAGCAGCCGTTCTAAACAACTCAAGTAGCTCAATTTCTCTCCTGTGGGTTTTGACATCACGTCATGGTAAGCTTCTACCAGACATTTCATAGGAATGGGGTTCGAGACTACTGTCGCCGTATTCTGGGACTCGCGGGCATAGCATAATTAGGTAATACACAGATAAGTCTTCTGAAGAGCTATATTCAAACGCTTTTGATGCCCGTGGCTATCGCGCGTTGTTGGTCCTCGGGAGGTCCCGAGGCCGGCCGAAGACGGTGAAGACCAAAACGGAGACTAATAGGTAGTTGCCCTAACCCCATTTCTTCGGCATGTCTGCTTGATGCCCACTCACCGGATTGATGTTTGCTGAAGAATGGGTAGCGTACGTCTCCAGGATTCCGGCGGCATGTAGATCTGCTGGCACTCAGAAAAAGAAAAAGCATCTCAATCTTGATAAGAATGGGTCGACGTCGGGTGGTGAGAACGAGAAACCTACATCAGCATCAACAACCCTCCATTTAATGTAGGCTCTTCCTTACGCAGGTGTGCCCCAAATTCTGACCTATCAGAGGTGAGCAGCCTCGAGGCAAAGTAGACGTCCTGTGGTATATGAACTAACGGCACAGTGCCCTGTTGCAGCTGTCTCTCGCCGCATCCGACTCCGCAAAGTTGCACATCTACTTGCTGACCTGATCGCCGAAGAAATCGGTTCTTACATCTTGATATGGCGTTGCAGTATAAAATCACGCATGTTTTTTGTCCTCTACAGCTTCCTGATGGAGATGATTATTGTCACTCAAATGATCTTTCTCTATCGGAAGCCGTATGCCAGTCGGCAGTCGACTACTCTGGATACCTTGATGGCTCTGCCAAAGCTGATTGGGAATGCGTCAGGAAACTGTTGCAAAATATTTGTGATACAGTGCGCATTCATCAGTTAAAAGCAAAATGCGTGGACTTGCAACTCAAATCTATGACAGCTGGAGGTATGCATGTCTGCAGGCGGCTCTTTTCTCCTGCTCACATAGTACAGATGTTGTCGCCTATCTCATCCGTGCTCAGAACGCGGCTATTGTATTTCGACGAGACGCAAAAGATACCATCGCAGAGTCATTCGAAGTATCCCCAACTACGGAGGCGGTCATGGGCTCCTGCGGGAAACTCGTGTGTTCGTACCCGGGCCCCGCGATCGCCGTTCCAAACGAGGTCTTTGACGACGCTGTATTCCGCCTCGAGCTTGCCCATTTCCTCTGCGAAATGAACGGGGACAGTCTTGACGCGGCTCCTACCACCTGTAAGGCGGGTTCCACGGTTTCCGAGGAACGGGATACTGCGCACCCTCGGTACATAACTGAATTGTTGACTGGCATCCTGCGGGCTGTTGGCAGGCCTGCCGAAGTCCAGCGGATCAATAAGCGTATTGGTGATGACGTCGTATGGCGTGATGCCCGTCTCCCCTGGCGTCGTTCTTCGCTCTGGCTGGTGGTCAGAGTCGTGCTGCAGACCACCCTTGCACAAAATGGTCTGGGGGTAGACGGTTACAAAATATTCATGTTATTCTTCATGAATGGACTCGCCCAAGAAGCCATAGTCCACAGAGAGTCGGATGACGTCTTGAGCTGGATATCCGCCAAGATTAGTCGTCGGCTGACGAAGCTGGGAGAGTCGGTTCCCGACTGGCTGTCGGATGCCGTGCTACAAACATGTACAGATATTCATACTCTGTTGGATAGCGGGTGGAAGCAGGCTCAGGAACTCGATGCCTCCTCGCCAACATGGAATCCCCTTTCCCTCGATTTCCTTCCCGACACACACCTCTCCCTACTCGATAGCCACAAGTACATTAGCAACATCCTGAACTCAAGCTACTCCGCGTTGCAGCCTGCCAATCCTGTGACCGACGGCCGCTTGCGTGGTAATTTAAACGATTTTTTATCAATGACTGGTGACTTCTTCCAACGTGCCTACGAAGCAGACCCTCGAGTGACGCTCTACGATGTGGAGCGAGTGGTTAGCCAGGGTATCGATGATTGGGTTACCTGCGTCTTGGTAAATGGGATCGCAGCCGCATGCGAGAAGCTGGAATTCCTAGCTGGCAAGTATTCTTTGGCAGCTAGGGAAACCTACGAAGGCGACCCAGAGGACTTCTCCCGAATGCTTCTCACCGTAATCGAACTATGGGTTGCGTCAGACAGACTCGTCATACGACAGATTCCCATGCTTCGCGAATACTCACCTGAAATACCTATCACCCTCCTAGAACGATTACTTCTTCGAAATGCTCATGATATCCAGCGGCTTTGCCTTGCATACAAATACATCCGCGAACGCCACTCCGCAGCAACAAATGGGTGGTCTGTATTCTCAGACCGGGCGGACTCAAGCAGCTTTGCAGTGCGCTATTTCGATCAAAGTCCTCATTTACAAGCCATGAGGGACCACATTGTCCATGCTGCTCATCAAGAAAGACAGGAAAAAGTCGAAGAGCTGGAGCGGTCAAACAAACTCTACTACGATCTCAGAAGGCGCGCTGCAGAAATGGATCATGACTATTGGATTAATTGGTGGGGGGGCCAGCGCCACAGAGATTTTTGCGGGAAGTGCGACCTTGAACGTCAGTCGGAAATCGAGATTACAGTGCACGAATGGCCACTCCCGAAGGATCCTTTCTGGGCCCAAATCGCTGTATTCGAGCTGAAACGCCCAGTCGCTTTCGACATGTGGCGCTCGATCACCTGCCTCCTTGTCGATATCTGTTCCTCGCCACCAGACCAGAGACATCCTCATACCTGTCTAGAAGGATATTCTGCGCTGTACTCCTACCGCAGCGAACACGCCAGAACTCGTGTCACGCTGGCGTCTGACAAGAAACCCTTCATGCAGTCCCACTACCGCTCAACCTATGTACCGACCGAAGAGAGCAGAGTCTGTGTTAACAACGGACTCAGCTTTTACTACTATGACAAACATTCTGGGGTCTCCCCCGCTGAAGCCTTCCATGCGGTGGACGTATCCGGCCCTTGTTCCCATCAGCTCCAATCGGGCCCATATCAAAACCTACAGCGCTATCTTCAGCATACCACCCACACCTCAAACGAGGTGCTGTGCAGGCAGGCAGACTGTGACAAAGGTCTCTCCATTCACGAATTTATAGCATATGGTCACCTACGCAGCTACCCTTTACTGCAGTGGCTGAATATTTTGCGGGAAATTGGTGCCAATACGTTGACCCTCCGTCGTGATGAGGTCCACATGTTATTCGCTCAGGCAGCTAGCCAAGTTGGTCCGGTATCAGATGACGGGAAATTGGTGTGGCATCTTGAGTTGGAACAACCGAATTTCCGTCACTCACTCTTGAGCGAACTTGAAACTCTTGTGTCGACTGTGTCGGGAAACTGGCTGGAGGGTGCGACAATGGAGACAATTTCATTCTTGGTCGCTAGGATGCTCTCTGTAGCATTCGCAATCCAGGACGACAGTTTCCAGAGAGCTCTCATGCTACTGCGCACTGTTCGGGAGAAGACATTCTGTTGGGTGTTGGAACTCTTTCAGAAACTGGAACAGACTACGTGCGAGATTGAGAAGGAACAACTGCGAGGACGTCTTCGTGACTCCGCTGTCATTTGCCGCAGCACTTTTGACATAGGCGTTGACACCGCAAAGCAGCTTCTGGACTCTTCGCAGGCTCTGGAGATTCTAGTATGCTGTGCAGTAATCATCAACAATAACACACCTCCGCAGTTGAAGTCTCTTCGTGGAGTGTCGAGGCTCCTTGTGGAACGTGACTGCCGCCTATCATGGAATCTGGAGAAACTCGCGGGCACTATGATCCTCGAAGGGGATGGCGGCATTGATCTTGGAATCAAACGTGTTTGGCCGGGATATCGCAGAGGCACGCGATGGAAGGGAATGGGCGTTGGTAATCGCTGTTGGTTCACCACCAGTACATCTAGCTCCACCACCCGGTGTTCTCAACAAGTACACCTCGATGTCCTCAACGGTACGTTGCTGGTGAATGGAAGGCCAATGGGAAGGCTGCCGGATGAGATCAGGACAGATCCAATATTTATCTTGCTTTTCGGTTCTGTGAGTGTGTCGACGTTGATCAATTCTGTGTAGTGACTTTCAGTAGCAAGCACCGGACGTCCTTCCCGGCGATATGGATGGAATGGAATATGTCACTCGTGGCTTGATTAACGAGTATCGGGTAGGCGTTCTGGTCGATTTGTATCCACACGTGATTGAGGACGGTCCTGCAGGTTTACTTCCGAATGGGAACCGGCGGATTGATAACTCGGGCCAAAAAAGAACCCGACTCAGACGTTTTCGAATTGATTCCTTCAGAGAAGTTGTTGTCTGATCTTCCGATTGCACTGGTTGAGAACCACGTACATTGGCTGAACCTCACCACTGGAATACTGGAGGCTCGCCCTCTAGAGAGCATATGGGAGTCGTCTTCCGACAACTGGAGGCTGCACTTTTCGCCTGGAAGCCACTCAATGACTAAGGAAGATGCCAGACTCTTCGATGTTCGCAGTCAAACTTGGCAGATGTTGTCTGAGCGGCTTCGACCTTTAGAAAATCCACGCAACCTTGTCGTCATACTAGACGGTTCAAAAACGGTGTCCGCTGGTTTACCGCGCTACGGCCTGTCTTTCTTTATCAACGACGACCAGGAGTTGGAGTGCCGTCACCCTCGTGGCATGGTGTACGATGAAAGCCAGGCTGCAGGAACGTTGATCGGACTAGCAAACAAGCTAGTCTTACGACTCAAAGCTAATTTAGCCGATGAAGGTGCGCAGAGGCTCGTCCTTGTACCAGAGGCGGATGTATCATGCGCGACACAAAACAATCATGTGCGGGTCACGATTGATGCATCGGGTCCTGCGCGCAGACGGTTCCGATACCAAACATTCCGGATTGATACTAGCTTCGGATGTCTGGTCGGCAATGCTACCCTGGCGAGCAATCTTTATCGCGCCTACCTGCATGCACTAACCAGCAAACCATGTGTGGCGGACCCTTTGACCCAGAGAACTGGCACAGAGGAAGCGCTATCTATTTTGGACTCCGCTGCATGTCGGTCGTTCATGAAGGTCGATTCTCGCTCCGCTGAACTCTTGTGTTGCATTGCGAAACTGACCACTCCTCGAACATGGTATCCCATACATCTGAGGTGCATGCAAACTGTGCATTGGCCAGCAGAACTTCCGGTTGGGTCTCAGCACCATGGCTTTTACTTTGCTTGCTCGTCTATCAAAAACATCCAGCAACAATTCCACATTTTCCATGATGATCAATCTACTCTGCCATTCAAGCACTTTCCAGTATGTGACGACCACCTGCTTCGTCGTGCTGCAACCAGGGCTGCCGCACTTTACCCGCCAACGTTTGCGAATCCACTTCCAGGTGGTGGATCTGACTCCGTCTACGAGGCAAGGGACGTACAACAGCCATCCGCTGATGAACTCCGTGTATACAGCACTGCACTTGCCGTTTACAATTGGTCGACTCAGAAACGTCACGCAGATAACATCAAATCCTTAATCGAATCGTGGAACGGAACTCTGTCGGGTGTTACGCAGGTATCTCGCTTGCGGTACAGTAGGGAATGGCTATTCCCAAACCTACCTGCAGTGTGGCTTCCGTTGTATGATGGCTGTCGTAGGAGCGACGAACCGCAGCATCGTTTCCAACTCATATTTTCCTTGCCTGCCATGGCGTATGCTTCTCCGGAGCTCGGAGACGTCGTCAATACACTACTGGCTTTCGCAACGATGTCTCAATTTAAGCATGAAAATCCACCTGACTACCCAAATTACAACCTTTCCGATGGATACGTGCCTTCACAACATGCGCTGGACCAACTTGTTTCCCGGCGGGAAAAACCCTACCGGGACAGCCTAAGTCCACAAGAGTACAGGGAACGGCTCCAACAGGAGAAAGGTGAAATAATTGCCAAGGCGATTGATGCGTGGCCCTGTATGAAGCCCCCCCCTTGCCGCAACTTCTTCGGCCCCTATTGGTATGACACTGATGCATTGGATGCCGATCTCCACGAATTGTTCACGAGTTGCTACCGAAACATGGAGTTGAAGGCTCACTTGGAGCGCGTGGATTCAATTCTGAAATCTTTCAATGAAGTGACGGCTTCGCCCATGGACCGACCGCTAGGATATTCCTTTGAACCATCCAACCAAGGTTACCACCGAGGGAACCAGGACGTGACCCTAGAAGTCCTTTTCCACCGTGCTGCACCTGCCATGCCACTGAATGGGGTGAGATCGGAGGACTTGAAGTTCAACCTCCCTTACGACTATACTTCGGATCACCTCATCGGGTCTCCCTCCAAGTCTCAAACTGGGTACTTGTTCTCTCACCCTCTGCATGTACACTATTCCTACTCTGACTCATTTCACTGGATCTAGGCAAATAATGAGCCAGTTGATTGGTGACCTTCATCGCAATGCAAACTCGGCGTTCCGGAATATGTATGTAAATATGCTCCAAGAGAGCGCGAATCACCTTAGTTGTGACCAGACAACCCTGGACGGGGATGTTCTTGGACACTTAGTGGAGTCGTTCAGAACACATTTCGAGCAGAGGAGGAAAGAGTACATGTCTACCCTGGAGTTCCTTGCAGAGCATTTGGGTCCGCAGACGGCGAAGGAGCATGCGGTCTACAGATCCGGTCGGTGGCCACGCATCGCAGCGAAGGTTCTCCTTGGTTGCCTTGCGTCAACGTCACGAATTCTATTACCTCATGGCTGGAGGGTTTGTTTAATGGCATTCGCAAAGCTTGCACTAGAGTATCAGCGCGCTCGCCGAATGCTAGCCTTGGCGAAGAACCGCCAAGCTGAGGACTTACAAAAGGAATTGGAGAACACTGGTTGCAATGGCTGGGAGGCGGAGTCGTATATCGACTGGCTACTAATCCAGGTGCTATTATCTCATCACCGCTCGTTCTGTGCGGAACTTATTCATTCTCGCTCTTCTCTGTTCAGCTGGATGGAGATTTCCTCGTCCGTCGCGTGCAAGCAGATGTTGCTTTGGAAATGATTGCACCTCGTTCTGGCCAGAACACCGTGTTACAGCTGAATATGGGCGAAGGGAAGTCCTCGGTAATCGTACCGGCAATAGCTTCGGTCCTCGCGGACGGAAACCAACTCGCGCGAGTGGTAGTCCCCAAAGCCCTCGCTTCCCAAATGTTCCATTTGCTCGTACATCGACTAGGCGGACTCGTCAATCGACGAATCTTTTACTTGCCATTCTCAAGATCCTTGCAAATCGGCCCATCGGGAGCCAGAGCAATCCAAGAGATCCTAGAACAGTGTGTCCGCGATCGTGGCATCCTCGTCGTACAACCAGAACATATCTTGTCTTTCAAGCTGCTGAGCGTTGAGAAGCAGCCGGACAACACCACGAACATCGCTGAGGAACTGTTACAAACCCAGCGGTGGATCCACTCGCACGCTCGTGACATCCTTGACGAAAGTGACGAGATTCTGCATGTTCGAAATCAATTGATCTATGCGATTGGTTCAGAGACCTCTGGAGGGCTCCCCTACTCGCTGGTCAACCACGCAACAGATACTCCACCTGGTGAAGAAACACGCCCCCGTGCTCCATGCAGATTTCCCGCTAGGTGTAGAATACGAACAATGTCACCGTCAATATGGAGCTTTCCCTCATATCCGTATTCTTCATGAAGAGGCAGGCAGAGAGCTGATTTCCAAGATCGGCAAGGATGTCATGCATGGGCAGCCCTGTCGAATACGTCCTCATGTGAGAATTGCGATTCACCACTTTATAACACGCACGGACGTTGCCCCATCGGAGGTCCAAATGATACGGGACTACTGTGAAGGCACTACCATGTGGATGAACTTGTTACATTTACGTGGACTTTTAGCATCTGGGATCTTGCTATTTTCACTCATGGAGCGACGATGGCGTGTCGGCTACGGACTCGCACCTTCGCGGACAATGCTGGCCGTTCCCTATCGGGCAAAGGACGTCCCAGCGCTGAGAGCGGAATTCAGTCATCCAGACGTTGCCATATTGCTTACTTGTCTCTCGTACTACTATGGTGGACTGGGTCGGGAACAGCTGGGGTTATGTTTCGAGCGTCTTTTGATGCTAGATAATCCGGACCAGGAATACGAGTCATGGGTCCGCGACTGCCTGGAAGTTCCCGAACACCTCCGTCAGATCAGCGGCATCAACACACAGTCTTTAGAGCAGTGGAACCTGCATCTTTTCCCGTTATTCTCGCACAACCAATCGACCATAGACTTCTATCTCTCTCAAGTTGTCTTCCCGAAGGAGGCTAAGGAGTTCCCTTCGAGGTTGTCTAGCTGCGGATGGGACCCTGCAGAAAAGAGGGAGCATGTCACCACTGGTAAGTGCATGGCTCGGCTACAAACTCTTATATATATACATATATATTCATTAGGGTTTTCTGGGACGAACGACGCACGCTATTTGCTACCGACTTCCACTACGCAACGAGACCTTGATCACCAGCGCGCCACTAATGCAAAGGTTCTCGTTTTCTCCTCCGGCCCGAGAACGACGCATACGTACAGACATCATGGCCATGTGGTCGGTGACGGACAACTGGGGAATTCCTTGCACTTGTAGCAGAACAACAACCGGAAATACGCGTGATACTGGACGTTGGCGCTCAGGTCCTTGAGCTACAAAACAACGAGTTTGCCGCACGCTGGCTGGATTTGAAATCTGATGCACTTGCCGCTGTCTACTTCAATGACAGAGATGAGCTGACCGTACTCACACGTGAAGGGACCACACAATCATTCTTAGATTCACCATATGTAAGTCGACTGGACGAGTGCATCATATATCTCGATGATGCACACACACGAGGTACCGACATCAAGTTTTCTATCGGCTTCCGTGCAGCGATCACCCTAGGGCCCAAAGTCACAAAAGACCGCCTGACCCAAGGTATGACTATGGGGATCGGCTGATAAGGCATGGTGCTGATCCTGGTTGTAGGGTGTATGCGCATGCGCAAACTTGGACATGGTCACTCTGTAATGTTTTTTGCCCCTCTGGAGGTAGACAGGAGTGTCCGCGATGCAGCCAGAAAAAGTGGTGGAGACGTGATACATCCATCGGACATCCTGTTGTGGGCCATGGGCGAGACGTGCATGGAGATCCAGAACAGCGCCCCCTACTGGGCTCAGCAGGGAAGAGACCACTCTTTGCGGTACAGCGCATGGTCGGACTTCCGTAGCGGCAAGATAACTTCCCAAGAGCTCGCCGTGACCTGGTGTCAGCCAGATGCGAAAACCCTGGAAGAACTATATGCGCCGTGCAATACTGAGGAACGACCATTACTGTCTATCCCAGCAATTGATCGACGGTGCCAAGAGCTCGGCACCTCCTCCTCGACCAGCTTCAATATGAATGAGGAACAAGAACGAGAAATTGTACACGAAATAGAACGCGAGACGCAAGTCGAACGACCCCCGCTAGCTATTCCTGCCGTGCATCGGGTATGCGCAGACGTTCGCAATTTTGTGCGCACAGGCGTGGTTAGTTCTAGTTCAGCGGCCTTTATTCTCATGTTTGATTCATTCCGTGATGCGCATGAGAAGACAGTATGGTCCGGAGACATCTTTGCAACTGGTGACTACTGTACTGTGGTGCAGGGACGAGCAGGAACAAACGTTGGTGAATATCTCCGTCCAGTTAACTGGATCCTCTCGAGACAGTCGGGTGGGAACACCGTTCTCGTCATCCTGAGCCCATTCGAGGTAAACGAGTTATTACCCGAGATCAGAAGCAGCAGATTCGTATGTCTTCACATCTACACGCCACGAACCCAGGCAAGGATGCGTCCCTGTGACGACCTGCGTCTATACACAATCCCTTCTGCTCCCTTCTGTCCGATTTCACCTGCTTCACTTGTGGACCAGATCAATCTGTTCGCTGGCCAGCTGTACCTGCGCGACTACATCACGTATCTTCGCCTTTGCCGTTTCCTTTGCGTCTATGCCGACGATCTTGCCGGTGAAGGGGATTTGGAGGTTGAGAGTGATGGGTTCATAGCTCCTGCGTATCGCCCCCTAAAAGCTCGATCAATGGACTCTTTCCAGAAGTCTCCACTTCCTTTCCTCAAGCACGTTATCAACTTGCGTAGGGGGGGGATGAACTTCGTAGCGACACACATGGGAAAAATTATGCATGGACGATTGTTGAAGGAAGAGGACTTCGCAGATCAACCGAACGGAAAACTGAGTAGTATGTAGTGGGATGCCTTGTGGATGCCTCAGGTGTGCAAGATAAACCGTTTGCTAGAGCGGATAACGGATTGACGTTTCGCCTTTGTAGTCCAGTATAAGTTGTACGATAGTATTGGCCATTGTTACCAGGAGCCCAGCTACCAGCGAAAATGCGATCATAATAGACACATAGCTTTCGGAAGCAAACATGCTTTCGGAAGTCACAACTGCCGGCAGAAGCTCTAGACGGCGCTCTTTCTCCCACCTTCGAGAGTCCCGTGCCGGCGCCAGGCGCAGCCACGTACCGTAGATTCGCGTACGAAAGACATGATTGACCATAACGCATTGCTTACTTGGTGAAAATCCCAGGTACCAATCGGGTTTCATGATTCCTCCGTTTAGCTTTGTGCTGGACTTTCAACCGTTCAACGCTCGATTCTGTACCTGCGCAGGTCTGTGTTCTTGTCGAGCCCATTGCAGGGGATAGACACTGGCAGTTCTTTGAAGAACTCTGGGATTCAAGCCGTTAATATCATGAACAGCCCAGGAAGAAGCTCGGACGTCGTGACTCAATGAGCCAATGCCACTCAACATGGGATTGAAAATATTCAGCGGCTCAAAGTTGGAAATCCGCCGGATATTCAGCGGTGAAAGTATGGTTCCGTGCCAAACCAAGGGTGGGAAGTACAGAAGTGTCCTGCCAGCCGAATAAACCTCGCAGAGAAAATGCTCGATCCTCCGCTCGCGCTGTCTTCCGGTTGGCAGCTTGAAGCATGACGTGGTGACGATTAAACGCTGCCAGGAATGGAATTCGACGTCCCTCAGAGCGATAGGTTCCTAGAGTGTCCAACCCCTCAGAGACAAACGGCAGGTCCTGCCAAACCTACCCCTTGAAGTCTTGTTCAGTAGAGGAGGCTGACTCATCGACGTCATAGAGGCACGTGGAGCAAACAACTCTCGCGCGTGCCAAATATTTTGCTTTTCTCAACGTTTTCGCAAACTGCTGTAAACGAACAGCGACTCTGATGTTTTGCTTCTGTACGTAGTCATAGTAACATGTACACTGCATAAATAATTGCAACTTTGCTGGGAGTAAGGTTACGTTGCAACTGTGGCAGTGCACTGGCAGTGAACACGTGCAAAGCAAGTTGCCCAAAGCTCTTTGAGTTCCACCACCAAGCCCACGAAGTATGTTTAATTACCAACGTCTGGAGCCCTCATCTGAATATTTAGATTCGTTCAACAATAGTCGTTTCCATGGACCAGTTAGATGTAGCGGCAATGAAGGCGCCACTGCTGGATATCTTGTTATCTCGTCTTCCAAATGAGTTTTCCTCGCTAGGATGTTTGAGCACGGAGTCATCGCGCGGGGAAGTGGAGATACTACTTTCCTTTGCACTTGGTGGGGATTGCCCCGCGTCAATGTCACCTGAGACACGGAAGGACTGGGTACACAGGCAACCGGAGGCTATAAGAGCAATTCAAAAAATTCGAGGGCTAGAGTCAAAGACTTCCAAACGCACTCTAGAAGATGAAGACGCTGATGCGATGCAGGGCTTGAAGCGGCCCAGAACAGAACAAGTTGACAATGATGAGGATGACCCGCCTCTCTTCACTCTGCCATCCATTTCCACGACGTCCCCTGTCCGCAAAAAAGTTGATATCACGGCCCACTCGCGGTCAATCAGATTTGTTAATCCGTCTTCACGTGCACTTGAAGCGTCTATTCCACTCACGAACATCACCCGTGCATTCTTACTCCCTACGCGTGGAAAAGCAAGGGAGCATTGGACTGTGGTACTTCTTTGCTCAGACGTGCCACCGGACAAGGGGAAAGTTGGCGCCACAGCACAACAACAGGCAAGGCAAAATCAACAAGTCATATTCGGTCTTGACGCGCTAAGTACGACTCATTTTGCCACAACGTCTTACTCGTTTTTCACAAAAGCCAACGGACACTCTGTGGCTAGTTCGAGGTCTATGACAACTATCACTGAGACAATTGCGAAAGGGTCCGAGACCCGCTCATCCCTCCGTAAACTTCTCTCCTTTCTATCCGCCCCCCTACTCGAACCTTCTGTCAGCGTATTCAAGAGTGCATGTGCGCCTGCTAAAGCTGGGGACCGCGCTGCTGGAATTGATGCTTATCTATCCGCAAAGCCAGGAACGCTGTGGTTTTTCGATAGTGGCATCCTGTGGGGAGAAAGCAAGCCCTGCGAATTTTGGGCTATGGAAGATTTGACTACGTGCAATGGGGTCAAATTATTGAGCGCGACGGGGCGGACGTGTTCGGTTATACTGCGCAGAAGGCGGACTGGGATTACCACTCAAAGTGGTGACAACAGTGACGAGGAAGACTTCTCAGAGACGGAATTTGCTATGGTCGACGGGAAGGAGCAAGATCCCATCTCTACGTGGGTGAGAGAGCGGGAGGATAGCTTTGGACGGCCTCCAGGGTCTGCCCCTGACAAAACGTCCGTGCAGAGGAGAGAAAACGCAAACGACAAGAACCCGACCGCGGGCACCTCAGTGAACGGGCCCGCATGGGATGACTCTGATTCAGACGACGAGGACTTTTGTACTGACTCCTCAGATGGCGTTGCCAGTGGCTCGGAGTCGTCAGGTGACTCTAATGACGAGCAGCCTGATGTCAGTGATGCCAGTGACGATAATGAAGGGAGCGGATATGACGACGACGAACAAGGCGAAGCGGATGAAGAACTCGATGCCGCTCGACACCCTCTACTGCGGCCAGGTGCCGTGCCCAAGATGTCCAAGGCCGCCGTGAATGCTGTCATTGACATGCTTAATGAAGAATTTGAGTGTGCGGGGGACAGTGAAGAAGACGAGTTACAAGATGATTAGGCTTTAAGCTTCATTCCTTTACTACATGTAGAACTTGTTCTCAGTACGTTTCAACAGATGATATCATTGCACATCCAGATCTCGTACGATTCAAGCAGTAGTCAACTGAATTCCACAGTGTATCTTGTCTGAACGGGTCCTCGGCGACCCTCGAGCTGACCGGCACAACCACCATTATACTAGCCGGAAATTTCTGAAGTGCGTAAAGTAACGCGCAGAATCATGGAATGCCATGCGGCCTGTCGACGGACTACCATTCATCCCAAGTCACTCCGCGCGAGCATGCTTTATGGCCCGCAGGAAGCAATACAGTGCAGGAATATCTATTGCCCAGAACCTAAAGGTGAGCAAATTCAGGTCGCCATAGGCAACGTGTTCTGTGTCCCTCCGGCCGCAACAAACATCCGCAACGCAATGCAAAATCTGCATGGATATATCAGCCCGATTTGCAATTGTCGACAAATCACTGACCTGAGGAGAAAGCACAAGGCGCAACGCAGTATACACCATCCCTTGCCGATACGACAGGCGTGCCTCTCCCATGGTGCCCCGCTTTGCAACGAATGCGCCAAGAATCGCCGCTCCCGCAAGGACCACGTCCGCTGCAGCCTTGACCACAAACCAGCGTCTCATCTGCACTAGGCGCCTGGCTGGTAACCGACGCTTGTTACCGGAAAACCATGGGGTGACGGTTTCAAGATCTGAGATTAAACTCAAGACGCTTATAGTGGAAGCTATGGCGGATACGAAGAAGACGGGTTTCAATGGTCGTATATGACATTCTGGTTGAGCATGGGGAAGCAAGATTGAGCGGGGAATGCCTGAACTCGTCCGGTTCATGTTCCGAAACAATGTAGATGGGGAGATGAAAGCGTCTGCCTCGAGGCCAGAGGTTTGGGGTTCCACGGCTCGTGCTGGGTATGGTGTTGATGACACATGGCGGGTGAAATTCTCCTGCGTGCAGCATGTGAGTTCCCTGAGTGCTGAACTCTTGGGTATTCATATGACGCAGCTATCATGGTAGTCAGTAAACCACCGAGAACGCACTGACGACAAGACCCTCGCCAGTGCTCAACGAATGCTTGACTGAAGAAGATTGGAGTGCGCCGACGGGACTCTTAGTGCGCTAGGCCGTTCCGCAGGAAACGCAGCGTCATCGATGTCTCTACCTCAGTGCTGGGTACTTGGTGATTCGGACGTATTTGCCATGCACCATTCACAGCTATCAGAGACACAATTTTTGCCGTTGTTTAGCTACAGAAGTACATGTGAGGGAATATGCAATGTGCCACGTACCTTCAAACCCATGTCTATCTATTCAGAATCTCTGCACCCATACATCAACAATCTTGTGGTCATGGAATGTTCGGCAAAGTAAACAGTTTTTGATCATTGAGGGATGGAACGTCTGCCAGTCATCCATGCCTATGATTTGGACCTCCCTACCCAAGTTACAAACTGCAGGCAGGCATTCAAAATAGACAGCGCACTCCACAAGCATCGTAATCGCGGAGGTTCAAGAACGTACCAACCGTGTGGCACGGTTGGTCGCAGTGACGTTGTACTAAATAAGGTGACTGAGTCCGACTGAAAGGATCTCAGGATTCCCGATATTTCGCCTTCCAATGGGCACGTCCGAGCGCTTTTGGACTTCCAGAACAGCCGCGATATCGAATTTGGTGGCCCAGAATCCTGAAGCACTCAAGTGACTGCTTGTCGCAGGCTGGCGCGGGGGAAGAGCGAATGTCGGCGATGTGGATGGCGAGAAAACTGTTTTGGAAGCCCCAAGACAGCGTCGGGATTGAAAGATGTCAACCGACAGTCCGGGTGGTTCTCTTAGGGATTATCGACTGACCGTAAGTCGATAGCGTTGTACGATTGGTCCGAGTGGGCAAACTGCCATGAAGCTAACCGACCTACACGAAGATACAGTCAGGTAGCAAGTCTCGCCAAAGCGATGGTACAACGCATAACGAGGGAAAGGCCAAGTCAAGACGAGTATATGGCATGGTAACTGTACAAGTTGGTCCCACCAGAGCTACTCGAACAATTGCCAGGTACGAGTTCGCCACCAACTTCGACGACTACCGCCTCACTCATGACGGTGATCGTTGACACATCCGTGGCGGAAACCAGGCGTCACTGAGGGGTCCCTGCATTACTTGGGCTGGGCTGTGGGGGAGATATGAGAAAATGGCCCTCCACCTTTCACCTCGAGGACCACTTACAACGATATCCGAAGCTGCCGGGTTCAAAGCGGCCGTGGCCGTAGCCAGGTCCGTGGTAGTAGTCAAAGGTGTATTCTCGGGCGTCTCAGTACTAGACGACGGCTTTTGTATCGTTCCTCCGACTGCTCCCCCCACCACGGCGCCGATGACGACAACGGTAACGACGACGGACATAATGCCCTTTCGACTGCGCCAAAACCCTGTGCGAGATTTTGAGGCATAAGCACCACCTGATTCCACGAACTGATCCTTCGAGCCCTTCTCTACCGCTGCAGGTACTTGAGGACCTTGATGTACTGTGGGAGGAGGTGCAGCGGGTGGTGCAGACGTTTCTGGGCCCACCGGACCGTGGACATACTGCGAGGGTTGAGGCCGACCGCCTTCGAGTAGACCGACATCATAACCTTGCTATACAATACCGATCCATGCATTAGAAACGGAGAAGCGCCAGTGAGTGCAGTGTAGAGGAAATCTAGAAGAAGGAGCTGGCACGTACCCATAGCTGCGGTGGGGCTTGGGGTGCACCGATGAGAAGGTTGTGGTCGTAGCCACCATCCTGGTTGGGATTTGGATTGTTTGACCACGACATAATGATGTGAACTCGTGCTCTCCAAGGGTGTGGACAGTGGGGGAATGTGTTCTCATGGAGATTAACCGCCCAGGCCGAGCACTATCATCATCATGCCAGCCGCTCGCCTCCGGTGCATGGAGGCGCCATCGGCTAAACGTAATCGACCGTGATGAAATGAAACAACGGTAAACAAAAGGAACTAGTGTTTCATTTCAAGATCACGTGATTTCACCGTGTAGTCAGTCCCACTGGTTGAGTCACGCACACACGAGCGAATACTATTATGCACTCGGAAATACAAGACACCAAGGTCAAGCTTGCCACTGCCATAGTATGGCGGCCTCTCTTCCAGTAGGATTGTCGGCTGAAGCATGGTACTGACTGTATTCTGGCAGGAAGGTCGTGCACATAATGCACACGCTAGACCTTGGCCATAACGTCGACTCAGTCTATCTGCACGATCTACGCTGCGTACCGTTTGCAGCCAATCTCTCCGCGTTTTCAAGTTGGATGCCATTGTTGATGACCGACGCAAGTATTGAGAGGGAGTGAAGCGGAGACTCCCCTGTACTATGTCATCCCCAGCCGACCCTGTTCCAGAACACTATTGGACAACTCCTCTATCTCCACCTTCCGCTCGTAGCCAGAAAGCGAAGAAAACACCAAATACCACCTTCAGTGGAGTGTTTCATGAAGCCAATGGTTAATCCGTTTACTTGTCATTTCGCCAGGGGCACCGTCTCTTCGTATGGCACTGGGCAGTATCTCCCAGGGAATAGGCGGACTTGGGGGGTATTTGGGCAAAACCGACGTATTGTTGGTCGAACCTTCTAGTTATCCCTCTGGATTCTGGATACAATACCGGGAGCAAGCGGAAATGATTCATTGGCTAGTGTATTCACCCCAGCTTACATCGCCCGTCCCACCATAGACCTTGTGATCCAAAAAAATCTTACGTTTCCCCTTCGCAATCGCAGTCTGTCCCATGCAAGGCTGAAAAGGAATCGCAGAGCACGGCTTTCGCCACCGAGCTTACGGTACCACCAACCGCTGAATATTTGTCTCGTCCGTGCAGTAGACGCGTTGCTCAAGCAATCCGCCGTGTCTCGGACCAATGAAAGCTTTCCTTGTTATACCTGGTTTCCACTGTTATCGGTGTCAAGGAAGAGTCTGGTTAGCGTTGCCTTGGAATCTCAAAGCGATCTTGGCTGTGACTAGTCGCCATTACCAATGTAATATAATGTACACGTCGACGGCATGGGAACTATGGGTTTGATGTGTGCATACTACGAGTATGTGGGTGGCCCGTGCGTCAGCAGCATTTGCAACATGTTTACGGAAGTCGGCGCTTACTGTAACTTCCATCTTTCCCTGTATTCACGTTGATATCTTCGACGTATACCTCATACTGAAACTTTGAACGAGATACTGATTTTTGAATGGCCCGCAAGCAGTCAAGGAAGCACCGTTTATTTCGATCCAGAAACCCATCTGTCCCTGCGTCCAGCGCTGTCTCTGTAAGCAGTCAAATCGCTTGCAAGCGATCCTATACACTAATCCACAAGGAAACAGTCAGGAGGGTCGTCTCAGGCTCCCGTTTGTGATGCAGCCTTAATCTTTGGAGCGTCGGGAGATGTCTCCCAGGGGGCCCTTGCACGGATGAGGCACATTTTCCACCGGTCGAACAAAAGTTCGGTCGCGGGTACCGCTAGCGGTGCGCAGGAGCAACGAGAACAAACTCAAGCAGCTCAAACTCAGGATGTGCGTGATCTGCCGTACCTTCTTACTGCAATGCCCTTGAGTAATCTTTTTGGACAGACCCAAGGGCCCACCGACAACTTAGAAACAGGAGCCGTACTGGCTGCACCTGGAAGCAATGTCAATACTACAGTCGGACTACTCGACGACACCAGCAAGGGTGGTGTTGATCCCGGCTATGGCGTCCATGCTACACCGAGTCCGGCCCCGGCGTCGGTAGGCAGCGAGGTCAATACTGCTCGATGGGCTCTGGATCTTGTTACACCCATATCACGCATTGATCAAACAACTATCGGGCTCGTTATGGAGGCTAATACTGCGGTTGCAAGCATCCAAAACTTCAGCGACACCTACCTCCAGCCTCTTAAAGTCTTCAACTCCGTCGTCACTACTGTCGCGAAGGTACGGGCTTCGTCCTCCCGTCACTCAGGCAGCACTGATGTAAGACGTGCAGGTTCACCCCTATGCTCAGATTGCGCTGGGTATCTTAACCGCTGCTGCTCAGGTATGCTCACATTATGGTTATGTCTGGTGCTTACGTGACACACCCTTCTTTAGTCGCTAATCAATCAAGCCAACTTAGACCACGATGTATCCGACCTTCTTGATACAGTCAGAACAGTCTATGAATTTCTTCTAGAAGATGATACCCTCCAGAATATCAATAGTATGAGGGCAACTTTGGGGAAGATTGCACAGGTGATAAGCGATGCGACCCGGTTCATCAAAAATTACTCAGACACTACTAGCTTCTGTATGTCGGTTTCACCTTTCATTGAAAGGCTGATTCAAATTGTTCCCAGGGAAGAGATTAGGAAAGAACGTGATGGATGTAAAGTCCGAGACGCGGACCAGGACCGATGCCTACACCAAGATGCTGAATGACTTGATGCAACTGTATCGGGATCATGCTGTCCGGGACATTCACACCAAAGTGCACCACGTAATTGAAGATCTGAATCTTGCTCGCGGGCAGCTGGACCTTATACGTGGAGATTTGGGCTTGGAAGGCATAGCTTACGCAGGGGGTGCGGGTGTCAATAGGACGAAGAAGTGTCTAGATGGTACCAGAACTGGGATCCTCACAGAGATTGTCAGCTGGATCCAAAACACTGATGAAAGTGTGCCGCGAATTCTCTGGCTGCATGGGCAGGCCGGCAGGGGGAAATCTGCTATTGCGCATACCATTGCTCTGTGGCTCAGGGACGTCGGAGCGTTCGGGTCGTGCTTTTGCTTTTCTCGAGACAGGCAGGCCGAACGTTGAGGAAAAGATATTTACTACCATCGCGCGCGATCTGGCGGACCACGACCCTGCGTTCCGGCGAGCTTTGGCTGATGTACTTGCAAAGGACCATTCCCTCAAGGCAACATCCGATGTCACGGAGCAGTGGGAAAAGCTCATTTTGGAGCCATTGTTAAAGGTATCGAACACTATGATTGGAAGCACGGTCGTGGTGGTCGACGCGCTGGACGAGAGTGGCCTGGAAGAATCGCGGAGGCACATCTTATCGGTCCTTGCATCTCAAGCCAATGATCTTCCCCATAACTTCCGAATCCTAGTAACATCCCGTCCTTTGCCTGATATTCGACGCGTGTTGAGCGATGCTCCACATGTGAGGGCAACCTCCTTGGATGATATTTCTGCAGAGTCAACAGAAGGCGATATCTGGCTTTATGTTTCCAACCATGTGGGACATCTCCCAGACATAGGAGATACCGAAGTCCAGAAGATTTCTCAGAAGGCAGACTGCCTATTTGAGTGGGCCCGTCTGGCTTGCGATTACATCCAACCGAACACAGCTGGAGCAACTGTGAAGGAACGCTATGATGATGTGGTTGGTGTGCAGTCCAAGGAGGGGGGATCACTCTTGGATGCAACTTACTTTGCGATCCTAGAGAGCGCTATCCCGAAATCAGGGAAAGCCCTTGAACGATACCGCTCCGTAATGCATCAAGTCGTGATGACCCTGGAGCCTCTGCCTATGGCGGCCTTGAACCACATGCGTAAACGCTTTCCGAACAAGCAAGATCACTATGATGTTGTTGTCGTCCTCGAGTTCATGTCCCCAGTACTGGGGGGCATCCTTGACCACACCTCTCCTGTCCGACCTCTCCATGCATCCTTCTACGACTTTCTAGCTGACCGTTCACGCAGTGGGGTCTACTTTATCGACACATCTTGCCCAGATGACTTATCTATTGCCACTCTACAAACCCTTCATGAACTCCAGTTCAATATTTGTGGATTGGAAAGTTCCTATTTGAGCAATGCAGAGATTGCTGATTTGCCGGACAGAATCAAGAAGAACATCTTGCCCCATCATTCCTATTCTTGTCAATTCTGGTCCCAGCATCTGGAAAAGACTGTGTTTGACGTAGCCCTTGTGCAGTTGGTAAAGGCCCTTGTAGGAAGTGAAAAAATTCTATTCTGGCTTGAGGCCATGAGTCTTTTGGGCAGAGTTGGAAATGCAGCCACTGCTCTTGTCTCTGCCACAAAGTGGCTTTTGGTGAGCATTGTACTACAGCTATGTGCATCTAATGTGGTCTAACTTGGTGTTGAAGGACAAAGATGACTTCAAGGACACATTAGGACTGATAGAAGATGGAATCAGGTTTATTGACAGCTTCAGTGGTGCAATCTCTCACAGTGCACCACATCTGTATATCTCTGCACTGGCATTTCTTCCAGTGAAAACATTGCTATCAAGGATGCTCATGCCAAAATTTTCTTCCCTTCTTGGAATCATAGGAAATCCAGAAGGCTGGCAAACCACTCAGTTGCTTGCCTGGGAGGGGCACACAGATGGAGTTTTTTCAGTTGCATTCACCTCTGATGGCAAGAGGATTGTGTCAGGTTCCTGGGATAAGACTGTGAGGGTTTGGGATGCTGAAAGGGGAGTTCAGATTGGTAGTCATCTTGAGGGGCATACAGATGGAGTCAATTCAGTTGCAGTCTCCCATGATGGCAAGAGAATTGTATCAGGCTCTGTGGACAAGACTGTAAGGGTCTGGGATGCTGAGAAAGGAGTCCAGATTGGTGGCTATCTTCAGGGGCACACTGATAGAGTCATTTCAGTTGCATTCTCCCCCAATGGCAAGAGGATTTTGTCAGGCTCTTGGGATAAGACTGTGAGGGTCTGGGATGTTGAGAGAGGAGTCCAGATTGGCAGTTATCTTGAGGGGCATACAGATAGAATCATTTCAGCTGCATTCTCACCTGATGGACAGAGGGTTGTATCAGGCTCAGTGGACAAGACCATCAGGGTCTGGGATGCTGAAAGAGGAGTCCAAATTGGCAGCCATTTTGAGGGGCATACAGATGTAGTCATTTCGGTTGCATTCTCCCCTGATGGCAAGAGGATTGTATCAGGCTCTTGGGATAGGACTGTGAGGGTCTGGGATGCTGAAAGAGGAGTCCAGATTAGCAGCCATCTTGAGGGGCATACAGATGGTGTCAATTCAGTTGCAGTCACCTCTGATGGCAAGAGAATTGTGTCAGGCTCTTGGGATAGGACTGTAAGGGTCTGGGATGCCAAAAGAGGAGTCCAGATTGTTAGCCCTTTTGAGGGGCACACAGATGGAGTGATTTCAGTTGCATTCTCCCCTGATGGAAAGTGGATTGTATCAGGCTCTTGCCATAAGACTGTTAGGGTCTGGGATGCTGAAAGAGGAGTCCAAATTAGTAGCCATCTTGGGGGACATGTAGATGCAGTCAACTCAGTTGCATTCTCCCCTGATGGCAAGAGGATTGTGTCAGGCTCAGTGGACAAGACTGTGAGGGTTTGGGATGCTGAAAGAGGAATCCAGATTGGCAGCTGTCTCAAGGGGCATACAGATGGAATTAATTGAGTTACATTCTCCCCTGATGGCAAGAGGATTGTGTCAGGCTCAGTGGACAGGACTGTGAGGATCTGGGATGCTGAAAGAGGAGTCCAAATTGGCAGCCATCTTGGGGGGCATACAGATAGAGTGATGTCAGTTTCATTCTCCCCTGATGGAAAGAGGATTGTGTCAGGCTCTTGGGACAGGAGTTTGCAGGTTTGGGATGCTGAAAAAGGAGTCCAGATTGGCAGTCATCTCAAGGGCCATACAGATAGAGTCTATTCAGTTACATTCTCCCCTGATGGCCAGAGGATTGTGTCAGGCTCAAGGGACAAGACTTTGAGGATCTGGGATGTTGAAAGAGGAGTCCATATTGGCAGCCATCTTGAGGGGCATACAGATGGAGTCATTTCAGTTGCATTCTCCCCTGATGGCAAGGAGATTGTGTCAGGCTCTTGGGACAAGACTATAAGGATCTGGGATGCTAGTGCCTATGAGGATATCATCAATGCTAATGTGCAGATGCAGTTGTCTGCATCCAACTTCAGTAATACATTTCTTCCACTCCACAAAGCACATGGTAAGCATGATGCACCTGTGGTAAGCACTCTAGCTTTTTAGCATCAATTTCAGCTGTTAGATCATGTCACATTTGTTTTTCATCTGTCTCTTCACATGCCCATTGTGATGGTGAACAACTTCTTGATGGACTCTCACAGGGGGGTGAGGAACCACATGCTCAACCAGTCAAGCTTCACCATGATGGCTGGATCAGAGGTCCAAAGGGCAGACTGCTGCTTTGGATACCTGTATCAGTGAGGCACCCATTATACTCAATGTGGACCACAGCAGTCATCCCCAATGGTTGTTGTATAGAATTGGACATGAGTCAAATGGTTCATGGGCATAAATGGCATAAATGTTACAAGCTGATTCCCTAGCATAGATGTCTCTCATACTGTGCATTAAGTATGAATTATGAACTGTGTAGAATAGGGGAAAAGTACCAAAAGGGTTCATCCAGTTCTCAGATTCTGTGCTTGACCTTTAGGAAATTTGAAGGTAATCCATATGAAAAAAAGAATCCAAGAACTTTATTTATGTATTTGTATGGCACCAGGTAACTGGTACTCCATAGCTTGGAATGTTAGTACTGTTGCCATAATACAATGAGTTTGCCATGTAGTGCTTGTAGTTGGTACTCCACAGGAATCAATGAAGAACTTGCAACTGCCAAGTTCCAACAACAAAGGAATTTAGCTGGAGGCAAATGTACATGGGTAGAGCAGACAAGGGTGCAGCTGCCATGCATCATTCACAGCTATTACATAAAGACACAAAGGTCTAAGTACCAGTGCTAATTCCCATAGTCAGTAGGACAGGAAGTCAAAGGCTCACACAATTAGTAAAGGATGGGGACCAGCTGAGGCCAACCTGAAGGAGGCTTTTGGTGGGCAAAAGAGCCCAAGGAAATCTTGCACATCCTCCCATTCCATGCTGCATTGGCCCTCATCCAGTTTGCCTCCCAAGAAAACCCCACACCCTGATCTGCTAGTACTGGCAATGGGTGTTATGCCGGTGCACACGAATGTCCTAATAAAGGACAAGTGCAGATAGTGATGGCAAGGTAGTTACTTCAAGATGTCAAGGCTTTCAGTCCCCTTGGCCAGCGTGGATGATATCTCCAAATAACAGTGATAGTTTTATAGCGTGGTTGCAAAGTAGCAAAAAGATACTGTACACAGCAAGTACGTAGGTTTTATATACTCACTAGATAACACAGCTATGAACCAGTATCCTACTGACGAGCCTAGCAATCAGACGAGCCAAGGGAGTACCGAGGTACGGGAATGGTAACTACACGCAGCATTGTGCAGCTATAGTACAAAGATGAGTCGGCGAACAAAGAGGGGACTGGGAACAAGGACGAGTCAGTGTTGAACTGATGAAAGAAGGTGAGACCGAAGATGAGCCAGTGTTGGACTGACGAGCGAGGGCGAGACTGATGGACGAACCAGTGCTGAACCGGTTACCAAAACATAAGGCCGTCAGGTGACATGCCGGGAATAACACGATAGGTGGCGAGGGACAAGACGACAATGGCAGCGATGAGTACTATAAACAGGGAGGCATACGCCTGAAGTATAAATGGGACGTGGGAGTCGACCGAGGTAAAGACAGAATTTTGTAACACTACCCCCCCGTTAAGATCAGCGAGCCCCTGATCGACGACATCCTGGGGTATGCGGCACTGTTGGTGAATGACAGGCCGAGGGTGACAAAGAGGTGGCAGAGGATAAAGGGAGGATCTCATCAGGAGTTGTCCAGCGTGAGCCTCTTCCATGATGACAAGACCAATGTCCAAGGAACTCGCAGTCGAAGCAGGCGTAGGGACGAAGGGGATGGTCGTGCGGAATGGGAAGGCATCTGCCAAGATAGAGGTGCAACTGATCATCGAGGGCAAGGGTGATAAAAGGTTGTGGAGGGATTTCATTTTGGGTTTGTACGATGTTATGAATGAAACGGAAATCCAGATTGTAGCAGGCCTTTTCTAGCAAGTCCACCCAAGCATAAACAGTTCCTCCATTGCGTGCTGAGTCAGCGATGATGGTGGCAGCCTGTCGGAAGACCCTTTCGTGCGTGACTTCCTTTTCTTCTCAGAAGGGCAGCGGCGACGTTGGAGTCTCTCTTTTAGGGATGGATAACTGGTTTTGGCCAACTCCATAAGGCAGTCCTTGTCCTGTTTCGACATCTCGGGGAGACACCCCCGAAGTTGTTCCCCCGGCATGCATTTCCATTCCGACCATCTCACGAAGTTGTGATCTTCCATCCTTGATTGCAGAAGCAACCTCACACAAGGCATCCAGCCCAGATTGAACAGATCTATCGGTATTGTTAACGCGAAAGGAACAAGCTACTTCTGGCCCGATATCCTTGTGAACCAGAGTGATGACATCATGTTGAACATCACCCATCACACTAACCATAGCTCGTAAGAGGTTTTCTATGTAGGCTGTGCTTTGCTCAGGGTCGCAGTTCTGGGTAGACTGCAAGAACTGTGGGACATGGGAAGCCACTATGTCTGATCCTTGGAAGATCTGACACAGCAACCATAAACGTTCACATTGTTCTCCTGTTGTCCCGTCGAGTGTGTGCCCTTCATTGTACTTTGTGAGAAGCCAACAATAGTCGAAGAATTCTGATGTCATGGGGCCCACTTGTGAGGACCCTGAATCGAAGGAGGTACCACAGGGAGACCCAGCACAGGCTGGAACTTGCTCGCATGATACGGGCCAGGCAAAGGGTAGAGCGGGAACTGGGAGGGGGTCGTTGGGGTTTGGCCCTTCGTTAGGGTCATACTCGTAAGGGGCGGCTGACAGTCAATCCACGAGCGGGACGATGGGGAGAGGGGTAGAGGGCCGGGCATGCTTCTTGCCCTTGCCTGTCCTTGGACTAACCCATTGTAGGGAGTGAGTACTCCCCACTAGGATATTTCTTTTATTTTATAGTTTTTACTTTTACTTTTACTTTATTGTGTTTACTTTCTTTTCTTTGTTTTTGTTCTTTTACTTTAGACTTTACTTAGTTTCGAAGTTAGACATGTGATGTGGCTTATATAAGCCCACGCGCACTTACACTTCACTGTACTTACTTACAAAAAAATAACAACGAAGTACTGAGTTACGAGTTAAGAGTTTGAGTTCGAGAAGGCTGAGTGTGGCCTTTTTCTGTGTCTAGACAGTCTCAGACAGCATCAGATGTTCCCCAGACAGCATCTCTCCCCAGGCTTTAGAAGCCCCTTTGGAAGATCTCTCCTCCTCTCAGATCATCATCCCTCTCCTCAGTATCTCTTTTTCAGACTTTTCACCATTTGAATGAGAGTCCCCCGAGAGGGACAAAGGCAGAGGAGTCCGAAACGGGTTCGACAGAGGTGGTGGAGACCTCACTCGTTCCGGTCGACCCTGCTGCAAGAACAACGGCTGCCCCGTCAGTAGATGAACGTCTTCAGTCACTTGCTCTAAATCAAGATTTGGCTGTGCTTTCACATAAAAAAGCACAGCAGGTAATGAAAGATCAAAGTAAAGGAAGTTACGTTCTGCCAGAGATCAGAGATAAGGTTTGGCTCGATTCAGCCAATCTGCGAACCCAGGGACAGTCAGTCAAACTTGAACCAAGAAGACTGGGACCATTCCTGGTTATGGATTTAATATTGCCCATAGCTGTGCATCTTGATCTTCTGTCGACATGGAAGGTCCATCCGGTGTTTCATACATCAAGAATCTACCCGTATATGGAAATGGACGAGTACAGGTCTGCCCCACCTCAACCAATACCCGAGCTGGTGGATGATGAGGTCGAGTGGGAGCTGGAGGCTATACTCAACCACCACACCAAAGGACGCCGAAAAGGACTTGAGTACTTGGTAAAGTGGAAAGGGTTTCCATATTTGTCAAACACATGGGAACCAGAGGAAAATATAAAGGAACATGCTGAGGAAGCCCTTTACGAATACAAGCTCACCCGCTGCCTCAAGGTATAAAAGATGTCGTCCCCATGTTCCGTTAACACAGAAAATCCTGGATCCGATTATTACTACAACAGCTTCGATGAATCTGACTTTGCTGGTTCTACCCTTGTCTCAATGGATGTCTCCCCAGCCTCACCACTTGCAGTACCCACCACACGCCCTGTCCCCAAGATATCCAACCTCCCCCCCACCCACTCATTGTTGACTGGAATGAGTGAGGTCTCCACCACCTCTGTCGAACCCGTTTCGGACTCCTCTGCCTTTGTCCCTCTCAGGGGACTCTCATTCAAATGGTGAAAAGTCTGAAAAAGAGATACTGAGGAGAGGGATGATGATCTGAGAGGAGGAGAGATCTTCCAAAGGGGCTTCTAAAGCCTGGGGAGAGATGCTGTCTGGGGAACATCTGATGCTGTCTGAGACTGTCTAGACACAGAAAAAGGCCACACTCAGCCTTCTCGAACTCAAACTCTTAACTCGTAACTCAGTACTTCGTTGTTATTTTTTTGTAAGTAAGTACAGTGAAGTGTAAGTGCGCGTGGGCTTATATAAGCCACATCACATGTCTAACTTCGAAACTAAGTAAAGTCTAAAGTAAAAGAACAAAAACAAAGAAAAGAAAGTAAACACAATAAAGTAAAAGTAAAAGTAAAAACTATAAAATAAAAGAAATATCCTAGTGGGGAGTACTCACTCCCTACATCCGCAGGTCACTTGAGAATTCAACCGTCCTCGGTTGCGAACTGACAGTACGAGCTCGAAGGCGCCAACAGAGAGAGATAGCGGATGGGCTCGCCGAAGGACAACGGCCGCGCGAAACCTCATGAAACTCGAGGTGATGGCGAAGGGGAGTGTGGGGAGGACGTAGGAAAAGAAACCGAACCAATATGTGCACTCGGCCCCGAGATATTGGTGAAACTGTCGAAATGCGCCCTTGGCCGCAAAGCTCAGAATATCTCCACACCCAGTGTGACGGTCGCAACCCAACCTACATCACCTGAAAGCCCTCGTCGAGTAGTATCACGTCCCCGCAAAGCGAGAGGATCGGCCGTGAGATGAAGGAGATACGGCGTATGCGATGGTGCAGCACAGCAGGGGGGATGGGGAGAGGGGAGGCGCCAAACGATAACCGCTGCTGTAATCGATACGAAACCGCAGGGGACGGTAGAGGAAAATGTAGCGAACACGTAGAAAAAACGACCGACCGAATCCGCGCGCCCCGTCCCGAGATATCCGCAATACCGGCCAGAGATACTCCTACCCACAAAAACTCGAATTTCTCCGCAATGGCTTCACCGATCTGGACACAAAGCACATCATTGGAAAGCGCTGACAGAGTAGTATCATATCCCAAAAAAGCGAAAGGCGCGGCGAAGAACTGAGGGAGATACAGGTGCACGGGATGTGGGGCAGCATGAGGGGTGGGAAGAGGAGGCTGCCGAGCAACGACTGCTGGGGCAATCGATACGAAATCGCGGGAGGTGGTAGAGGACACCTAGGAGGAGACGGTGAAAAAGGAACCAGACCGATTGGCCTACCCAGTCCTGAGATATCCGCCAAGTCGCCTCGTACCCCCTCCATATGCAGAAACTCTCATATCTCCACAACCATCGAGCGCGTAGGAACGAAAATGGTATCACCAGGTAGCCATAAGCACGTAGTACCACCATGCCAAAAAGCGAGAGGTGCGACGCGAACGTGAGTGAGACATGCGATCCTGACCTCGTCACCCTGCTCAGACACAAAAACCCAAATAACTCCGCAACTACAAATGCGCGCGCGACGTCTCGAATATCGTCTGGTAGATGTCGTCTAGGGGATCCACGTCTGAGAGAAGCGAACGATTCGGCGCGGAATTGCATGAGTTATGGCCTAAGCGAGGTAGGGGCTAGGAGAGTGGCATCGTGTTGGTGAGGAACCGCTGAGCGGGATTCTACGAAACTTCGGGAGGTGATAGGGACGTGCGCGGAGAGTTGGGAGAACGAGGAATCGGGGAAAACGGCGCACCCAATCCTGAGATATTCCATTTTTTGTCTTACAGTGCCTCTCTCCAAAGAATGGGAGATATCTCCAGATCTGCTGAGGCTGCTGCGACGGAAAGTATACCATTGGAAAGGGCTCCTCGAGTAGATCTCGGACCGCTATTTGCGAGAGGGCCGGGAGCGCTACGGCGAGATACCGAAGTTGGCCGCGGGGGGGGGGGGATGACGGAGGCATGTGGATGCCGGACGCTCGGTGAGGGGGGAGACTCAACTCGGAGAACGATATATTCATAAAAAAAAGAATAAAACACAATAAAGAAACTCCAACCCGGTAAAGCGGCCCTGTACCAACTCAGTACAGCCTGCGCGAAGGCTGAGGTGTGCGGCTGCGGCTGCGCGACCTTCTCAAGTGGGTTGACGCGTGACTACTACGAGACGACCGTATACTGGAGATCCTGGAGGCCAAAAACATGTCAACTGGCCGGACCGGAGGGGGTTCATCCCTCAAGAGTTCCGGTAAGCGCGAGTATGCAAGTCGCGGCGCGGGTGGTGGTGAGCAGCTGTGCCGGTGGTTGCGGGAATCGCGGGAATCGCGGCTGCGGGGCCCACTCGAATACGAGTACAAACGCGGGTCGTCGAGGTCACGAGAGCGATCGCGGGAGCGGGGTCGACTCGAATATGAGTACGAACGTGGGTCGTCGAGGTCGCGAGAGCAAGCGCGGGAGCAGGAGGGAGGTCGACCGCGAGAGTATGTTGTAGGTACTGCACGAGAGGGTGAACGAGAGCTCGAGGACCCACTATGCCCTCAACTGGGGACCTGGGGTTGCACCAGGACTGAGTGACAACTCGGCCCTTCTGTTGAGAGTGGCACACACAACAGTTGTGCCGAGGGGGTATGGGGGTGCACTGGCAAGCGGGGCTGAGACGAACCTAGTGGAACCCTTTGGGTCTGCGGCATTCGGCTACCCACATCCTCCAAGGGTAGCCAGCCTTGACTCCAAGGAGGATTTCGATTGTCATTAGACCGATTCCCTAGATCCCAGCAATCCAGATGGTCCTTGAGAGTGCGCCCGGGTACTTCTCACGGTATCTCTCGTCCCGTAGGTAGTACGACGTGACCTTTCACTAACTGACACTTTCCCGCGGCTAGATACTTCTTGCACGAATCACAATTTGCTCGAATATGACCTTTCTGGCCACAGAAAAAGCAAAACGAGTATGTGCGGCGGGGTGAGCAACTCGCGGAATCGGTAGGTGGCTGTGCACGCAAACTACTGGCCTCTTCGAGGCCTCGAGATGCTCGAAGGAGCGACTTAGCGACATTCGCGACTCGGATTACATCTTCGAGAAGGCTTTGAAGGTCCTTGAAGGAGTACTGAGGGGGTTTCGAAGCTTCAGAAGGTCCAGAACAAGGGGAACTCGGGCCTTGCATGATGTCACGAGGGAACTCGAATGCAGGAAAATGATATAAAACTGAGAATACTGGGGGAAAATGTGACTCGAAGCTGAAAAAATACGAAAGGGAGGCACAGGAGTGAAACCGAGGTGGGAAACCGCAGGAACACGACTGAGGCTGAGGACACGAGACCTAAAAACATGAAAACGAGACTGAATAAGATGAGAAAAGAGTCACCAGGCTAAGACAGAAGCCCCTCGTGGTGGGCTCCAGATGAAAAGTCTGAATAATAAACTGCTGTGGATGGATGAGTGATCTGAGAGGGGGAGATCTTCCAAAGGGGCTTCTATAGCCTGGAAGGGAATAGCTGTCTGAGAAAGGACATCTAAGGCTGTCTGAAGTCTGCCTGAACACAGGGAAAGGCCACATGCAGCCTTCTTGAACTTGAACTTGAACTCGTAACTCTCGGTACTTCTTTATTATTTTTGTAAGTAGTTACAGTGGAGAGTAAGTGTGTGCAGGCTTACTTAAGCCACATCACGTGTCTACTCTCGAAGCTAAGTAAAGTCTAAAGTAAAAGAACAAAAACAAAGAAAAGAAAGTAAACACAATAAAGTAAAAGTACAAGTAAAAACTATAAAATAAAAGAAATATCCTAGTGGGGAGTACTCACTCCCTACATCAGTTATGTGAGACATTAGACTAGCAAGGTTTTCCTGTTCTTGATCTGGGATAGGGATGTCACCAATAGCAGTGTTACAAAATTCCCTTCTTTCCCCTGTAGACTCCCGTGTCCCACCTCTACTTAGGGCATACGCCTCCTTGTTCATAGTACTCATCACCACCATCGTCGTTTCTTCACTTGCCACCTATCGCATCATTCCCAGCACGTCACCTGACGGTCTTATGTTTTGGTAACCAGTTCAACACCGGTTCAGTTCGTCAACCTCGCCCTTGCTTGTCAGTCCAACACCAACTCGCTGGCCTCACTCTTATTCATTGGTCCAACACTGACTCGTCAACCTTGTCCTTGTCCATCAGTTCCCCCTTTGTTCACCGACTCATCCTTGCACTATAGCTGCGCATTGCTGCACATAGTTGCCTTTCCTGTATTATCAGTCACACCCTTACTCTTGTGATTGTCTACCTCACCGATACCAACTTGGCTCGTAGCTGTGTCTCTTATAAGTATATAAGATCGTACCTACTTGCCATGTACTTTATCTTTTTGCTACTTTGCAACCATGCTATAAAACTATCACCGTTATTCGGAGATATCATCCACGCTGGCCAAGGAGACCAAAAGCCTCGTCGTCTCAAAGTAACTATCTTGCCATCACCATACTCACTTGTCCTTTGTTAGGACTTACGTGGGCTCTGGCATAACAAGCAGATCCGAAATCCAATAGTCCATCATCTATTAACAGTTCAGCGTCGGTTTCAGATTCTGGATCTTGATCACGATAGGTGCCGAGTATAGCCAGATTACAAAGTGTGGATGGTTGAGCAGGGGTTGTTGTTAGTCCATACTTATGAGCGAAACATCTTCTCGAATACTCTGTGGAAGTACGTGGAGGGATAGGGGGTGCTTTGCTTTTTCCCTTTCCAAGTGCTGAGGCAGGAGGTCTGGGAGGTCGTCTAGGTTCTCCAGAAGACACCTTGGGCAACTCGTAAGGCAAGGTAGAGTAGGTTGATGGATATGTCGACTATGATCCAGAGGAGGACTAGTCGAGAGAGTAAGAGGGTAACAGCGCTAGTTGCTTGACCCATTTTTGTTGGATCAACTAGCGAAGGATGATAGAAAGAATAGCTGAGCGTCGTGTCCGAATAATGGTCACAGCAGCAAGTTTGATCTTTTCGCTTTTGTTATGCTGGTGCACACGAATGTCCTAATAAAGGACAAGTGCAGATAGTGACGGCAAGGTAGTTACTTCAAGACGTCAAGGCTTTCGGTCCCCTTGGCCAGCGTGGACGATATCTCCGAATAACGGTGATAGTTTTATAGCATGGTTGCAAAGTAGCAAAAAGATACTGTACACAGCGAGTATGTAGGTTTTATATACTCGCTAGATAACACAGCTATGAACCAGTATCCTACTGACGAGCCTAGCAATCAGATGAGCCAAGGGAGTACCGAGGTACAGGAATGGTAACTACGCGCAGCATTGCACAGCTATAGTACAAAGATGAGTTGGCAAACAAAGAGGGGACTGGGAACAAGGACAAGTCAGTGTTGAACTGATGAAAGAAGGCAAGACCGAAGACGAGCCAGTGTTGGACCGACGAGCGAGGGCGAGACTGATGGACGAACCAGTGCTGAACCAGTTACCAAAACATAAGGCCATCAGGTGACATGCCAGGAATAACACGATAGGTGGCGAGGGACAAGACAACGATGGCGGTGACGAGTACTATAAACAGGGAGGCGTACGCCCGAAGTATAAATGGGATGTGGGAGTCGACCAAGGTAAAGACAGAATTTTGTAACAATGGGAAAGATTGAGAGCAATGGACACCATCAACTTAGTGCACAACCAAAATTGAAGAAAATGTACTCATGAAACCACCTGTGACCCATAACACATGAATGTGTACACTGCGAAACACTGTTCAGTCAACCAACCACAAATGTATAGTAAAGCACTGCTGAAGTAGCATGCCTGAATGCTTCCAAGAAGCAAAAAAATGCAGGAATGTCCACCATGAGAATCCTGAAAGTATGGCACCAAAGAAATAACCTCAATGCACCCCTGGTGTCCATCTGGTTGTCAACAATTTTCCTTATGCAGCGCCCAATCTGTACACCATACACATCAGCTTGGTCAGAAATCATGAAATGTGAGTGAGACTGATGTCTGGAGCGAGTATGAGATGACAAGAGGCAAACAGTGTCCCATGTAGGTACATCAGACATGCCCATCCAGATGTACCCCTGCACATGGTGTACCTGCCAACAATCGTTAGGATGACAAGGGTTAGTTCCTCCTTTTTTTTCAGCATGAACCAGTGGTTAAACCATGGGACCACTCTAGAAGGTAATTGACGAGGGTTGTTCATGTGTAACCACAGTATGATACATTGATAGTCAGATATGGCATGCACAAGGGTTGCTGCTGAGCATATAACAGGAAAGAAAAGCTTCAATCCACTTGGTGGGCATCCCCACACATGGCACAGTGCGATCTCATAGAGAGGACCCAAGAGCAGTTGCTGGAGCATGACTCAACTGCTGTTGTATAGATGTAAAGGAGATGACTTGAGACTCATGGATTGAGCAAGGTGCAATAATATGGTATGTACATGTGGTCATGGCAGTTTGGAGACCTGCTGGTAGTTGCACATGGTCTCCTCGAGTGTCTGCAATGATACCCGGAGGTGTGGGGCACGTCCCATCACCCCCAGGGCAAGACCAAATGGAATACAAACCTCTTGCATGGTGACCATCTTGAGTTTCAGCTTTGAGAACAACAATGAATCATCCAGATGAAACACTCCATTTGCTGCTTGGATGTCCTGGAATGAACCTTTTACATCCATCAGGCCACCCAGAGCTTCACTACATGTTGCATATGCATCAGCAAACTAACCCTTGCCCTTACAAAATGTCTTTGTACACCACACATCCATATTTGCTTCTGTCCTCACAAAAATTGACCTAGAAGCTGATATTATCATAAAGATTGCATCATCAAAATTTCAACCTGCATTTAGATGTCAATTGTTGAGATCCCTTGCCCCTATTTCTCTGGACAGGTCTAGCCAGTTAGGTACCTTGCTGTCAAAAGCTGGCCAGTTCTGTCCAGTTCTGGCTAGGGTAAAGGCTCTTTTGCTGATGCAGTTGAACTGCTGGAACCTGGTTTCAATAGACTGTTAGCAAAATTCAACCTGGATAACAGTTTGAGGCCACACTCACACTCTTAGAACCAAGAATGCATAGAGGTCCAAACTTCAGCTTCAATGCCTGCTGGGTCAAAGATGTTTGGAGACCAATGAACAAAAGCCACAACAAGCTTGCAAGCAAAATACACAAACAAAGAAGTGACAAAATGCGAGTTTTGCTTGTCTCGGATAGTATGTCTCTGGGGAAGACTCCGAGGATAAGCGACAAATGAATGCAGATTATCAATGGGAAGGCTGATTCCAAGTACATGTGCTTCAAAGTGTATTTCTACTGCTACATGCCTCTGTGGACAGTCTCAGAGGGACATATCGAATCGAAATATTGACCTCTACTTCTACAGCCATCCGTCACTACACCGGAGTCTACACTATCCCTTTCTATCTAATTGATTTCTAGATGGAGACCTTACCTCGGGGCTCGTATGGAAGTAAAAGGACCACGAAACCGGCGAACAGCAGCAGACTGCCAGCGACGTAAACGGGTGCGGCCGTCGACAAGTTGGCGTACAATGCGATAACGGGGGCCTACCATAGTTTCCAGCATACGTAATTGACAACTGAAGAAATGTCACGATAGCAAGAGAACCTACCATGACCCCGAATACGCCTTTGGCCGTGGAAGTCAAGCAATTCCCCGTTCCACGGTGCACGGCAGGGAAAATCTCGGATGAGATCGCATAAAGTACGCCATACATGATCTGCAAATTTTAACCCGTAATCAGTAGCGAGGGCATATATGCGGGAAAATAACTCGCGTTACTGAACAACGCATAACCACAATTCCACCCCAGAAGCTCGTTTGATGTCCGGGATGTGGTACTCGCGAACAGAAAGGTGCCAGTCAGCCCTTTATTTCGCCAGAGGTCGTTGAGTAATGTCATGCGAAACGACTATTGTATTACTCGCCTGCGGCGATTGCAAGGGTGCCCTTGCGTCCAACGTAGGGGACTTCGACAGCCCATCCAGCAAAGAGGGCAGCGGGGATACCGACCATACTGAGAATGACTTGCTACAAAGCCACGGTGGGAAGTAAGATAGATGAATTGGGAATGATTTTGGAACGCAGACATTACGGTAGGTGACGTAGAGTGAGCCATCCCCGAAAGTGACACCTCGAGTAGTGAGTCTGCAATCGACGACTCAACCCTCACCGAAGTGCAAATTGACAGACCAACTCACATGTATGGCAAGAAGTTGTTGTACAAGGTAGATGCAAGGCCGATGACGCCTACAGTCGCATGTCAGCAACCCACTAGCACTCCAGTTCACGAGAGACATAGCTTACCCCACACCACAATTAACAGACTAGTCGACCACGCCATCTTAGGTGTAGCAAACAAAGCTCTAATGTGATCTATGGCGAAGCCCGAGCCTTCGCTGAGGACCCTGCGTCTACCGGGGGAACCAAGAACCTCGCGCCCATGGATCTTGCCCGGGGCTTCAAGTTCCTCAACCGTAAGTGGGCACGGCTTTCCGTTGTACTCAGCAAGTTTACGTATGACATCCACAGCTTCGGTGTCTTTCCCAATACCAGAAAGGAATCGGGGACTCTCTAGTAAGGTGAATACGAAAAAGCGGATACCCCAAAGGAAAAGGGTCAGTCCACCGAGGACGAATAAGAGATAGCGCCAGCCCATGTTGTCAGATCTATCACAACCAGTGGACGAAGAACAACTGTAGTCTGCAATAAGGGGCCATGCGATCTTGTTGCTTGGTAAGTCGTCAAGAAGGAGAAAAACACAGAATAGCCTTACAAGACTAGCCAGAAGCTGACCGAGGCACCACCAGATGGAAAGGATGGTCAACAAGTATTGATGGGAGCCCGGGACAAAATCTACCAAACTATGAGAGGTGCGTCTCGAAAGGTAAAAGAACTCTGACCCAAGAATACAGCGGCGTCAACGGGCATGTTACCTGTTAAGTAGGAGGAGACCTTAATAGGAGGGGGAAAGTCAAATCTGCGAAAATACATACCACCGACTCCAATGCCGACGAATGACATGAGAATTGCGAGACTGGCAAAATTTGACGACGCTCCAGCAACTACACCAAAGAGGCCTGCAATGAGTAGCGTCAAGTTAAACGACCATCTGTGGTACGGTGTCAGGACTGCACGCTGAAGCGATGACATATGAGTAAACGGACCTTCTCCCCCAGATATCGCACCCAAGTCCCCAGATGAGGCCACCAAAGAATAGCCCGATATTTGACGCCAAAGAAAGGAAAGGACCGTTGAATTGGAATTCGTTTACTACGGGCGTCAGTATAAGCCCACTCATTGACTGACGATTTATGATTCAATGGATCGAGCTGTCTGGTGCAGTACGGTAGGACTCACCGGCCATGCGCTGTCACTGTGTACAAAAGTTATATACGCGAACAGTAAGAAAGAAGAGTCAAGCAGAAGACCTACGCAAACCACCCGAAACCGGCAACCACAAACAGCCCCCACTGCGGACCCAGTTGCTAAGCCAGGCAAAATGCACTATGATGAAGTCCTACCTGGTATTTGCCCATTCCAATGTCCTGTATTGAACGATTCAAGATATGGGCTTTTGCTTGGTATACCGGGTCGACGTATCCATTCTCGTAGAGATCTATGGGTGGACCAGTGATTGAGTTCGTTCGGCCATAGGGATGTACGTCGAGATGCTGCACGACAACATGATCTTTTACCGGTGTCTCAGACATGATTGCCAGTCCTCTTCCCTCGCTGACGGCGGAATCTTTGAGGCGGTGAGAGACGGTGGGAACCGAAATATGGGCCGAACGCTCGAGCCTTCGGAGTCCACATTACATTGCAGATATGAATAGCTGACTGAGCAAGTATGACACCACAGCCTGAGCCCATGTGTATCTCTACTATGTAGTTGATCAAGGATAACCAAACCAATTACGTTTTCGATCGGCGTCCACCTTGTGTGGTAGTAGTGAACAGGGAGAACTTGCCAGTGCCGCGACAGCTCAGTATGTAGCCGGAATAATCTTCCTTGAGTGCATGTAGAACACTATATGTCGATCATCTACGGTACGCAATAAAAAAAAGGGGGGGAGGGGATAATGGTTGACATTATTGCGAGATGTAATAGTAGTTCCATCTCGGTCGGGGTTCGATTGACGTCCTGAACGTGGTATATATACGGGCAAAGAGAAACGCACTGCCGGTAAGCCCTTCAGATCGTTACCGTAAGGTCATCTGTAAACTGGACTATGTGGGATTTCCTTGATTGGCAACACTGTGAGAGCGCCCTAGCCCGGGACTAAGACGGCAGGAATGCGTGGGATCGCTTGCTGCGCTATAGGGTCACGACAGAGGTGGGACAAGCACGCTTGGGTAAGGTAAGTAGAACAAACCAAGGGGTCGGTGTACACGGAGTCAGTCATCATCCGAGAGCTGGGTCGGCGGATAAACAAAAAATCGCCGTACAACGTAGACTGCATTCACACCCGGGTATCCAGCGTAGTATGCGAGAACGGGATGAACTCTTGCGGCGGCTTGGGAATTTGTAAACAATCACCTATGATGGGACCTGACGATTAGACAGTTGGGCTGATAGCATCTACGTCATGACCAACTTTATCAGTATGATGGGGATAGGCTCGGTGAGTGCTTTTTCAAGCGGATGGGCCTGCACCCTCAATTTTTGCGGACATAAGGTTTCTGTCTGCGACGGAATTAGATCAGCCAGTGTTGACAAAGATATTCGTTGTCATAGACAATTACGCTGGGCGTCCACGGCGAAACGATTTAAAGTTTGGGGTTGCGACAGCAGAGGATCTTCCATCCCTCGCATATCATTGCTCGAGCCAATCCACGGAAATAGAAGAGTTCATTCAAAAAGACCAGCTTCCTCGCATCTACATATCGTGCTTCGTCCGAGTCGGGGAAGCCGTGTCTTTGACAAGGACGCATAACCTGATGCCACACTACTCCGTTAGCACCGTTGGTCGGCAATGCGCGCGGACCGCTCCTTCTGGTGGCGGGGACCTTCCCAAGAGTGCTCAGCATGTGCTCAGTGTCCTCCAAACTCAGAAATAATCTGATCTTCTGATTACATGCAGAGGT
>JANFAA010000140.1:0-62427 GCA_024663435.1 Pisolithus sp. B1 | reverse complement strand
ATGACATGGAGTCTATCTGGTGGATTTCAACGTGGATTCTCTACTACCACGTCGACCAGGAGGGCGGCCAGCCGTCATCAGGTCAGATAAAGTGTTTTCATGAGCTCTTCCCCGGCCGGCTCAATGCGCGTTTCCCTGCATTTTCTGCTGATGCCTTCGACGAGGACGCGCTTCCTATCTCTTTTCAACTCCCCGTTCATATCGTGGATGACATGCGCCACCGACTTAAGATGGCTTACACTGCAAGCGAAACCAACATGCCGCCAGCTTATGCCGATGCGCTTGAACAACTCCACTCCATCTTCTCCCAACGTTTTAGATCCGTTGTTGAGCACTCCACAGGTGTCGATCTCTTTCGCCCGAGCGCTAAGCGACGCCTGGAAGACGCACGGTCGGAGACCGACAAGAAGCAACGCAAGGTTTGGTCCCTTCGCGGTTTACTACCTGGATACTAACATCATACAACCTTCGGGTGATCACTCGTAGATTGTGAGGGGCCATCTTTCGTTTATTACCTCCGGAGTCGAACAAGTATATAACGCCCTCGTTCTCATCTTCGAGAGTCGGGCGCTCGTTCATCGCATCCTCGTGTGACACTTGGCAAATGCGACATTGATTATGTATGGCAAGAGTAAGGAGTACGGGAATCTATGTACAGTAGACTATCTCAATGCATAATGTCGGAACCCAGGATTTTTTTATGCACTATGATGCTAGTGGTGTGACATTTTTACAAGATGTATGTACACCTACTTGAAGGACGCAGTAACCACCATGGTCACTTGCAGCTACGGAGGTGACATCATTTGACGGTGTTGTCCGTGAACCATGATTACATAATCTCCTTTCATTCACACATCCCTCAGGTCACTTTCTAGTCATACACAGCTACTGTTTGTCCCTCTCACGTCTGCAAGTTGAAAGGCACAAGCATAGCACGTACAACTTTATGGCATTTTTTAGTGGTGTTCCATACTTCCGACATATTTTCGTTGTGTCATACCCACGCTTCCATGCATTGACGAGTTCACTTCTTAAAGAGTCGGAACCTGAAGCACAAGCAAGTGGCTGCTAAAGAAAGGTGAAGGAGAGCAACCCTCGTATGCGACATAATACGGCAAACATTTGTTTACAGCTTACACACATCGACTCCAGAGATGTGGTTAGGCTACGCTTCATGGTAGGAGTCTCCCTGCTGAAGCAACGCACGCAGGAGCGCCGCTATTTCCTTGCAACACCGGTCGACCACTTCGGTGGTTGACATCTTCTCGTTCTCGAGCACAACCATCCCCCGCGTTCTATCACCGGTCGGCCGCCCCGACTCTACATCACCATTCTCAAACATGTCTTTGTGTGCTGCAACGTATCCAGGCCATGCGATGCGTTCCCAGTACAGCGGAGGATCAGGGGGCCAAGTAGAACCATCTATATCAGATTGCGCACCCAACCGTAAATGCGATCGGTCCGCAGTCGAACGAGCAGGGTCCATGGTAGAATGCACGGGAATTGAAGGTAGGAGAACAAATATTAAACGGAACAATCAACCATCTTCACAAAGAGCATTTATTTCATTAGGTTGGCTTACCTACTATATAGTTATCACGTTCGCGTCTCCGTTCCCTCAGCGTATCCTGTTGGACACGCAAAAAAATGCGTATATCTAATTGGTCCATCGATTCCTAACCAATAATCACGGTCAAAATTGCAGACGCCGCAATACCAGAGTATTTCATGCTCAGATGCTCATACCTGGTCCCAGTAGAGCAAGAAGCCATCAACCAGAGTCCACACAATTTCTACCCCGTGATCCTCTCTAGCACGACGTTCGACTTCTTCAAAATGTGACTTCCACTTGGCGGAGCATTCTTCATCCACTGGAAACTTCTTCTGCTCGTTGTAGGGATCATTCCTTATATGGTCCGGTGGGATTCTTCCGTCTTGCTTTACGTTTTCCAAGAACTGCCTGAATCTAGGCCAATCTACGGCGCTCTCAGGATTGTCCCAGTCTTGCATGTTGTACACAGGGTGAACCGGAACGGATTCCATAGACTGATTCGGGGATCATCGATAGAAGGTACGGCTCTATACTTTATCCACGTACCGGTGCGAAATCCTACGGTGGCGCGAGTCGTATTAGTCCGATTCACGTTACAGCGACATACTACTCACATCTTGATGAACGATGACACTGTTCGGAAGAATCTTGCAAAGATGTTTCGCAAGGGTCGTCTTTCCCGCGCACGTAGCACCTCTGTAGATGGCTTCATCGAAAAAGATCGCGTTACTCTGAGAGATGGTCTTTACCCGACCCCAATAAGAATGACTCTAGTATTGACCATGCTGTGATAAGGAAGGGGTATATGCTCTATGGGAGGCCGCAGACGTAGAAGCGAAAAGCAAAGAAGCGACAGGCGCCCACCGCCTGATTAGACGCTATGTAAAGTGACTAATGCGAACAACAGCGTCTACGGTGAACCATGACGAGCGCGTCGTGCTGAAGGATTCCTAGAGTAACTCAGCGCAGCCGGGACTACAAGGATGTAATTCTTGAACAAATATTCGCCGACTTGGGGGGAAAAGCGGGCGAGACTAGGGAATGTCCTCTCACTATCAGTGCAACAGCGGACGTGATCGTGGACGGGAAGGTAGATGACACTGTCCGTCTTCCACACAAGCTCCCTTCTGGTGAAGAGATGAAGCGGGCGCTGCAAACGCCCTGCGTAAGACCCCCACCAGGATTTACTCACAGCGACAATAAGCCCCTAGAAGTCCAACATATTACAACTCTTTACCGGGAGACCTGAACCGCGTTTCGCTGCACTTGCGGTTCACATCAATTACCACATACTTCCAGTCACTTTTCAATAGGCAGCTTACGAGCTTTTGGCGCATCGGTTCTGCCCTAGAATTGATGCGAGGAAGGCCTGCGACCGCTTACGCTGAAAGCGGAAAGTCATTCCACCGGACTATAGCCTCCTCTGGACCTGTAAATAAATGTCCAGCGTACCATGCATGAGACCTGGCATTTCTGAGAACAGTTTATTCTCTCCCTTCGCTGCCCTTCCACGAACCTTCAGGACAATTGGCTTGGCATCAGTTTCCTCTTGTCCCTTCCGAGATAGGATAATGGCTTTCCAGGTATAGGTCCTGCGATCTGTCAAGGTATCGGCACCAAATTTGAGATGAGCTGCGCGACCTGGTACAGTGAAATGCCCCAGCAATCTGGTTGTATATCCGAGCTCGTGGCCGTCTGCGAATGCGAGGGAGCAGAAGAAATAAATGAGGTGTTCTCGCCCCTGTTAAGAGGCTGACTGGTCAGTAACGCATGACAAAGGGCTCCATGACATGACCACCAACGGTAACGAAATTCAACGGCTTGCTCACAAGTGTGATTGTCCTACAAGTAAACCGAAACCTTGTTGGCATACGTGGAACGACGACAAGAATCGCCGCACATGATATGGCGTAAACTCCAGCTTGCCTTCCATCCCACTGCGCTAGATCAATAGTGCTCAAACGAAAATGTGCCCGTCACTCACATCTCTGTGCTCCGCATCCCCGTCACCATTTTTAAACTCGAACGAGACCGATATCATTGTCTCATTCGAGTTTAAAAATGCTACGAATCGGAATCAGAGTGTTCTTGCACACCCTGTATACCTACGTACTATATATGCACGTCAGTCCGCATATCTCCATTACTCACGGGTTTGAGTCATGAAAATCGAAGCTTGTAACTTTTGCAACTCCGTGCCACCAGTAATTGCTTCGACGTTGTCCGGTAATGCAATGCAATGCGAAAAAAGAAGAGATCACTCACAGATTGGGAACGACGATGAATACGAACACGGTAGGTGCAGTGGGGAAATGCCCCCCCCCCCCCCCCCTTACTGCATCTGTGTTCGTACATATGTTGGCCGTTGTTACGGGATTTGTTCGACTCCAGCGTATCGCGCCTGTCCACGCTGGCCTTGGGCCCCCTCATCTTTCTTCGTCCGTTCTGGACGAATCATAGGTAGAAGAGCCACCCGGATAGCGTAGATGAACAAACAAAGTCAAATTCAAACTCCGGTCTGAATCAGGGAGTGCAACTGTGCAGGCTTACAGTAGAACGCAGCGCGATCGAACTGTTTGTTGGGCTTCCAGGACCTCCCAATAACCACACGTCGATTGTAGTACTGGCACACGTGTCGTCCTGTCTGCTTCGAATTCTCTCGCTAGTATGTACATTTGAAAACCTGAAGCTGCGTGCTTGATTCACCACTGGTCATTTATGTATCGAAAGGTTCTCAGATGGTATGGTATGCCACTGCGCAACTCAAGGTGGCGAGTGGATTCTCCGCCGGAATTCGACGTATAGAAAAGTACGTCTTCTGGTTCCACCTTGAAGCATGCGCGTGCGTTTTGAGTTATATTGGTAACCCACGAGTCGCGCCAGACGGCCAATCGCATACTGAATGCGGCCCCCGTCGTGCGCCCTTTTTATGGCTGTATCCCATCAGAGATCGTGATCCTCCGCGAAGTAGGCGAGGTGCTCAGACTCCTACTGGGATCACTCCATATGACATGAGGCTGGCTGCACAACACCTTCTCATTCTACCATAGACTAGATCAATGGTATTCGAGCGATGGTAAACTGTCCCTCACACCTCCATGGTCCTCTGATGCATCGCCTTTTTGGATTCGAGCGAGACTGCCGTGTCGCTCCATGGATCTATGTCGGTATCTTCGCGGAGGCTCTTCTTGTCCACCGGTAGCTGGTGTGCGAGTGCGCATCGGGGAGAATAGTGTCGATTTGCTCGGATATTGGCACGTTCTCGGGCCGTAATGCAAACAGGGGCTTTTCCTTGCTAGCGGTCTATCACCGCGGCAGAAATGTTTGAAAGGGACTTGAAAAACTTCTTCACGTTCATGAGCATCCTTATGATCGATTTGAATCCAGCGCACAGCCCTGGGCCTAGGAATCAAAGTCTCCGCCACGGCGCACTTTGCCCACATAGGGGGGGACAGGGCGGCAGATCGGAAACACCCCAGCGGTATGACAAGAACATCGCTCAGTTTCGCCGGTGCCGACGTAAGGATCGAAGATGTTTCATAAGTAGCTTACGTTGACAACGTCTTCGAGTTCGTTTGAGCTTGAACATGAATGCCCATATTCCTACTGGAAGTCATCTAGATCAATGATTGATGGAACGCAATACACACCTTGATCGGACCATTTGCCGAGAACAACTGAGGGTCTAGCAACACAAATGCACTTACTTCTGAATTAGGAGTGTATGAACAACCACCAGTAATGAATTATGGACCACGAAAGTCATCGTCGACGTGCCAACATAGATAGACAAAGCCGAACGAACACCCATCATCTATCATGCTCACCTACTCTAGCCGTCCCATTCGCCGTACTCCCAGTTAAAGCAATCCTACAGGTGTCCAAGCCAGTTCATCAGCAACTCGCTTTGTACTACAACGGCACAACTTACAACGCAGTCCACTTCAGGTTTGGCCACTGGCACTGGTCGTCTCACTGTCTTGTCTTTGCCCTTATCTTTATCATCGCCGTCACCCTTTCCTCCCCACCAACCCCACCCCAGGTAGTGTAACAATCCACCCGCCTGGACGTCGCCCCTTGTCGTATCATCGTCTTCCAAAGGTTCATCGTCCTCCAAAGGTTCATCGTCCCATTCTAACTCCTCAGCCAGAAGGCGCTCGATAATATTAACGATGGAATGTGTCCTAATATCTACAGACCATCCGAGCTTCGACACAACGTCGTAAAGCGCCACTTGACCCAAGTGACATCTGGAGGATTTGTATGACGGGAAGTAAGATGAAATTCGCTCAGTAGGGAAATGAAAAAAATCTACAAAAAAGCCACCAACCGAGTCTCCATTGCATAACCGGCCAATGAACAACTAGACGTAACACCATTACACGTTCCCATGGCAATCGGATCCGCTGTATGTATGATATGGGTAATGTGATGGGTGGAAGGCTGCGAAAGCACTCAGAACATCACCACCAGCAGAAAATACAAAATGGGTACGAACAGGAGATGGAAGATGCAATCGAGTGGCTGCGAGTTTCTCAGCTGGAGCTTCAAAAGCAACGACAGGTGTACCGAACGTCGCGCCCAGTAACGAGGAGACGGAGCCTCCCAAAGAATGGCCTAAGATGAAAGTTGATATGAGGCAGCTGCAGAGAAGAGTAAACAGTAGAAACAGTGTCGAACGCACCGGTTACCCAGATATTAGCATGCGGGTACATGTAAGTAATGTTATTGTATAAGTTCTACATGCGACGGCAATCGCGAGGGCACAGTAAATCCAGGGATGAGATATTCACATAAAATGCACACTTACCAACCCAATCGAGTAGAATAACTCCTCATCTAACAGCGACGCTTCCACGCATGAGTTACTACATTTACCAGCTCCCTTGTAGCAACCACAGACCGTACTCCACGTCGGCCCCACGCGTGCGCAACAACACGAGAACATTAAATTGTCATTTAATTTGTCCTTCCGTACTGTTGGACCGCCTCCACCAGTAATCCAGCCAGCAGATGTACCCTTGATAGAGAGAATTACAGTCGTGTTGTCACTGGACACGAAGATGTGGCCGCGAAGGCCATCAGCGGAAGGTTCCCAACCAACTGGAATGGACTACCCGATAACGATCGGTTTGAATTGTGATCACACGGTGGCCAATGGGAACTTACATTATTGAACCCGGTGACGTCGTACCAACCGGAATCGCGACCAGCCAAATACGCATTGTTGGTCATCTTTGCTAGCGCGAGTAGCGTCTCCCGATCCGTCACATTAGGGCCGACCACTTCTATTCCCTCCCATAACGCTGCGTCGCTCTGTGCGTGGCGTATGGAGCGCAAACGAGCGTCGTGGAACGCGGATAACGATGAAGGTGTGTGGGTAGTCAAGCGGGACGTACGTAGCGTGTAAGCATACGGGTCCGATGACACCAGAGAGTGCGCAACGAGATCAGAGTCGTGGACATCGTTAAATATCACCCGCGAGGAATTCGTCACTGCGTGCTGATGTCGCAGCTGGAATGACATTCGAGGCGGGTCCTGCTGCAGAGGGTGATGGAGCTCATTCGCCCATAACAAAGAGCCAAGAAGAAGGCGGAGGGTAGTGGGAAGTATAGCAAGCATGAAGTTGTAGCACGTCTATAAGGTGTGATAGCGCAATCTGGTCATCACCAATGATCGTGGTAGGAGTGAAAGGCGGCGTGTGTCTGTTGTCTGTAGCGTGTGGCACCGACTACCATGATAGCCTATTTTGGTATGTGTACTCAACCGGCCCGGAGCAGCACTGCACCGACCGAATCTCGTTTTGACCACTACGACAGCCATGGCACCTCAGACCAATCTAGAGGACGTTGTCAACTCAGAAATAAAGTGCGTATGACCAGCTTTCTGCCCGTTCCTTGAGACTTGTTTGTCCTGGCCATTGAGCAAGCGTATCAGGGAATGGCACTTCCGTTAGTCATCTAGTTATCGTTGGCCTATCTGCGCAGCAACATACGCAGGTGCAGCTCGTCATGTGGGCTTCGTACTCACATAGCAGCGCGTTCATAGATATATACTTTCATCAAAATAACGCGGAGGAACACGCCGCTGCTCTTGAACTCCGTGATGCCGTTCTTCGACTGCGTCGGGATGGTGCTTTCGTAGCCGTGCCACTCTTCCGGGTAAATACCGGCCCCATAGGTCCTCACCCAGTCGGTATGTGAGTTTTTATCCGCTGTCAGACATATACCTGATGTATCGTCCCTTAGGATCCTACGAAATCTGGGTTCCGTCTACATCATTTGCACCGGTGTTTTCCTACCTTAGCCAGAACCGAGGTAATCTGAGGTAACTCACTAATCACTATCAAACACTTGACTGCTCTGAGCTTACAATTATAGTATCTTCATTCATCCATTGACGAGGGAAGAGGTTCGTCTATCCCGGTTAACACGCATATTGAATGATGTGGTATTAACTGCCGCAACTCGACTTTGTAGAGAAAGTGAGAATGTCCTGTATGCGTGTCATACTATTCTGACAGGCGTCGCTCCAAGGGATCACGAATTTCGTAACGCATGGATGGGTGCACCATTCCCACTGGACCTCTCCGTACTTCCTGATATGATGTCCGAAGTACCTCTCCAATATACTAGTCTCAGTTAGTCCGGTCAGCCTTTGTTAACCATTTGTATACTTACCAAGGGACATAATTAGGCTACTCGGCGCCAGGCCCTGATTTTACTTTGGAGGAACGCCGGCGTATCGGAAAAAACGTCGAGCGTATTCTCGAAGGGGAGAAGGAAGCAGCTCGTGCGCCTCCCAGAGAATCAGACTGAGGGTGAATTTGCAGAAGCAGTGTGCTTTTCACACAAATAGAGCGCACGATGCGATTGGCATGTACGAGTGATAGCATGACGGATTTGCCTTGTATTTTGTCTGCGGGTCCGATATTCAAGTCACGCTCTGCAGAACCACGGGTCTACCCCAATACTAGCAGACCTAGAATCGGGGACTCTCGTTGTATTCTGGTTGTTTCGTGCCCTTCCACTGACGTCAGTAACTTGTTCCGTCTTTGAGGCCCTGTGTGTATCGTATTTTCGCAACCACCTCCTAGGTCGTTCGTGTCACCACCTCGTGCCTATGCAGCAGCCTCGTTGACGTCTTCTCTTTTCTCCAACACCAAATACGCCAGGCAGGGAAGGCACCGTCCTCCAATTGTTTGATAAAATGGAGCAGGTAGCGATGCGCTAGGGAGGGATAAGTTCTATCAATAGGGTCTCCGCCCCCACTTGCATTTTTTTATACACAAGCCAAGTGTTTTCACTCGAAGTCGAGGCAGTCAAAGCCAAAGGTTGAACTTTTTCAACTGATACTAATACTCGAAAGGGCCCATCCTTGGGACCTCTTCGAGCATACACAATCCGCATTCAGTTGGATGGCCCCGCCGGGAAGCTACAGATCGTATCTCCTGAGCATGAGCGTACGCATCCTAATAGCTCTTTGGATACGCTTACGCCTGGGGACGATGCGTCGACGGATGCGTGCCCCTTCTCAGGAACGTTACATTCATGAGGAGTAGGTGTACGCTCGGGCGTGGGTTCATATACGATGGGGCGGGCTGACCTAAATTGGATATACCATGTGGGACTGCGGGTGATCGATTTCATTGATCTCCAATCCACCCCGTGTGTAGGTGGCGGCCCCGAACCATATATAGTATGCAGTTCGTATTTTGTCTGATAAGGCGACGCCAGATTGCGGTTGTCCCGGTGGAAGGCTCACAATATTCGAACGTTTTCGTTGAATTCGAACCTTGCACAAATACCAAATACCGCCAACTTTGGTAGTTCAAAGCTTCCTATCTGCTCTACTTATGTAAAGGCAGAGAAGGGACCCACTGCGCAATGACAGGCGTGATCGGCCTCCATCATGGCGGTGCTTGCACATTCCCATCCTTCACGATAACGACCTCGTTGCTCCTGGCTTTAGGGTCTACCATACGTGCCCAACGAACGGCGGACAGTCTTGTGTTACGGACTCAGAGGTGTGATACGGCTTGTGGTGTTCACTTTCACCATATTGCATCCTTGCAGGGATGTAATGGGAAACGTGCCGGTTCGCACGATCGAGTCACCGCATACGTATATCCCAACCTTTCGGAATCTCCTTAACTGGTCGTATCTGCACTTGCTCTATCACAGTGCAGGGACGCACATGGAGGTTAAGGTTTAATTTGGGGTGTTGTGTGGGGATGACTCGATGGCGACCTATTAAGAGGGCGGCCTTGAGCGAAAACTCCCCTTCAAACAGACATCCACCATGAACTCGAAGCTGCCTATCATTCTCGCTCTCAGCTCGTTACCCGTCGCAATGGCGGGCCCCTTCGCGTATGCCCTATGTCAAACCGGTGAGTTCTTGAGACAACCCTAATACCGAACCTCACGCTTCCTTCTTGTTGCTCCACGTGTTTTGTTATCGCAGGGTGCAACATGCTTGCTGTGGGTTGTTACTCAGCGGCCGGATTCACCTTTGGTACGGTCGCCGCTCCTGCGGCGCCCCCTTTGATCCTTGCCTGTAACGCGGCCCAGGGCACATGCATGGCCGCATGCGCTGCGACCGCGTTACTGGCACCGATCCCTTGAACATAACTGTTGAAGTCAATGAGTATGTGAATTTGTATTTCGAGGCAGCTGGTCACTGACAGGTCCCTATTAATCAATAGTGCCTTTGGGCACCCAAGCCTAAATTTGCAAGCCTTTGTTGTGTTACTGCGCGTGTTCCTTTTCCCTCTCCGCTGTTCGTTGTAAAGATAGCTTTTCCTTTGTCACCGTCTTCCCCTTGTAACAGTATACTCAGTGAACGCGTGTACTGAGGTCATGGGAAACTACCACCGCTTAACTGTGCGCATGACGTCCTTGGCTTTGGGTTCTTGTATCCGGTGCGGTGCGTCTTCGAAACAAGTTCGTAGTACAAGTATGGCCCGAGGCGTCGAGCCCACGTAGTTGAGAAGTGTGCGTGTGATGTAATTTGGCACATAATTTGGACGACTTCCATCTTTCTCGTGCCGCAGACTGAGTTCGCCTGTTTACGTAGCATGTATTTCGTCTGCCTGGGACTCGTACTTGCGTCGTTAAATTGATTCATGTGCGCTCTGCTTGGTAGGGATATTGAGCTCGAGTCCAAGCAAGGTTGTCGAGTCGCCACCCCCGCGGCACTTCCCGAGTCTACTACCGGTACCAATTTGCCCTGAAAGTCGGTGTGAGAGAAAAAGATATCTACCCGTTCACCGGATTAGACTGCGTCGTCAGCGACCTACTCGTTCTCGCCAAGATGGATCATAGACCACCAAGAACAGCAATCGGACATGTCAGAGGAACAACAGATGATCTGACACGTCTGTCGAAACGATCTCCCTCGAGTACGATCGTCATAAAACTCGGTTGGTTGTCTCGAGGCACTTCTTTTGCGCGAGACTTATGTGTTAATGTCTGTCGCAGGCACGTCGTCCATCGTACATGAAGAAACACACCAGCCCTTACTTTCGATATTGTCGTCGGTGGTGGAGACGGTCGTAAACTTGAGGAGTCACGGTCATAAAGTCGTGCTGGTCAGTTCTGGTGCGATTGGGGTTGGTCTTCGGACGATGGACATCCCTCAGAGACCAAAGAGCCTGTCGAAGAAACAGGTCCGTCGTTCCAAATCAGAATAGCCTCCTCAGTTTCAACTAACGTTTCATCCAGGCTCTCTCCGCTGTCGGGCAAGGTCGACTGATCGCGCTTTGGGACAACCTCTTCGGACAGTTCGATCAGCGAATAGCGCAGATTCTGCTGACGAGAGGTGATATCTCTGATGTGCGGACGACGCTCTCTGCCATGACCGTACAGCCCATTTGACCGCTCGCAAACTAGCGGACCAGATATTTGAACGCCGTCAACACACTCAAGGAACTGCTCTCTATGGGCGTAGTTCCGATCGTTAATGAGAACGACACGATCTCGGTCAGCGTAAGTGAGCCGCTGGGCGTGATCATCTGCATGCCTGACTTTTTACTGCGACAGGAAATCAAATTCGGGGACAACGACACGCTATCCGCCATAACGTCTTGCATGATCCACGCAGATTATCTGTTCCTACTTACGGACGTCGATGGACTGTATACTGCAAACCCTCGAAAAGATCCTGCAGCTAGAAAAATCGATGTCGTCACTTCCGTCGCAGACATCAGAGCTCAAGGTGAGGTCGTCTCGGGTATCATAGCACGGCGTGTTACAGACCGTTGACGGTGCGTTCGCATAGTCAGTACATCCACTCTGGGATCCAATTTGGGCACCGGCGGGATGGAAACGAAACTGATCGCTGCGGAAATTGCGACAGGTGCAGGCGTCACTACCATCATAACGTCGAGTAAAATGCCGTCCACGATCGTTGATATCATCGACTACTACACTACTCTGCGACTTTCGTCGCGCCCGTCATCTGGGACGTCCAGCCCAGTTCCAAAACTGCAAACGATCGATCTAGAGCACGTGAACTCCTCGTTGAACCTGAAGAGACCTCCCCACACAGTCTTTAAGCCGTCTCCAGTTCCCGTTCGCGACCTCAAGGCATGGACAAGCCATACGTTATACCCTGCCGGTGGTGTGATCATAGATTGCGGAGCACATGCAGTGTTGTCCCGCAGGGAGTCTGGGGGACGTTTACTCCCGGTCGGGGTTCTCGGTGTTCGTGGATCTTTCGCATCTGGGCAGGCTGTCCGAATTCTCATACGATGTCTACCTGAGGGCACTGTCGCGGATATCAGCGAAGGGAGATCGCGTTCGACGGGTCCAGATAAAGCCGGTCACGTGTACTCAGAAGTTTCGTTATCGCGACGGACTTCGTCGTCTTCTTTGGTGGGCGATCTCGAGTCCGATACACAAACCATCATGGACGATGACCTGCATGTAACACACTGCTCTGAGGAGAGCGACTCGTGGGAGGTAAAGGAGGTCGGGCGAGGTCTTGCTAATTATAATTCTGTCCAAATATCTCGGGTAAAGGGGCTGAACAGGTGCGTTTGTCTCGCGGTATCCACAGCACTGGATGTTTAAGTCATTGCATCGGCAGTTCTCGTATCCCGCAGCTTCTCGGGTACGCGGATACGGAGTATGTTGTAGAGAACATCACGATCAGGATACCTGTGAACTAGCTGTGGCTGTGTAGATTACTTTAGGGACCGCCCGTAGCGGATATTATGGCTACACTGGAGTCCTTTTTTTTTTCTTCGTTACTGTCCGGGACACACGTCACAGGCTTTGCTGGCACGTTTTCTTGCATCTTTCTCTGCACTCTCAGCTCCCTCTTTTATTTTATGTTCTCGCCCTAAAGTATGTATCACGGAAATTCTATCAGACTCCTTGCAGGTCAGTTTCGACCCTACGTCAAAGATTTTGCCGCACGCTTGCTCACGATTGGTCATCTCCCAGGCAACAGTCATCCAGAGCTCGCTCACAGTGTGGCCGAGCGGTGAGGACGCCCTCCGTGCTGCAATGCGTGCAGTATAATATATGGACGAGTGACATATGCTCTATACAGGCTCGGAGTACCCCTCACTCCGTGCATGCCTCAAAAATTCTCCAATGGCGAGATCAACGTCAAGATTGCGGAGTCAGTCCGTGAAGAAGACGTTTTCATCATCCAATCCGGATGCAGCGATGTCAACGACAATCTCATGGAACTTCTCATACTCATATCCGCATGCAAGACGGCTTCTGCTCGCCGCATCACCGCTGTTATCCCGTGTTTCCCCTACGCACGTATGGACAAGAAAGACAAGTCGCGCGCGCCAATCACTGCCAAGCTCGTCGCCAACATGTTGGTTTGTGCGGGGTGCGACCATATCATCACGATGGACCTACACGCCAGTCAGATACAAGGGTTCTTCGATATACCCGTAGACAACCTCTTCTCGGAACCCTTGATGATTACATACATCAAGCGCATCGACGGATGGCAAAACAGCGTAATAGTCAGTCCTGATGCAGGTGGCGCAAAGAGGTTCGTCCATCCGCGTCGTGTTCCCCCCACACACCCGCACGAGCTAATCAATGTTTCTCGTTTGAAAACTATCCCTTGCTTAGGGTCGCTGCTATCGCGGACAAACTCGGAGTCGAGTTTGCCTTGATCCACAGACAACGTGATAGAAAATCCAAGAATGCCCCAGAACGGATGGAGCTACTGGTCGGCGACGTCCGAGACAAGGTACGCTTGGTGGAAATCCGTACATGACCGATTATGGTTAATGCCTCATACTCGTTGGTGCAGGCGGCTATTCTCGTAGACGACATGATTGATACCGGAAGTACGCTCACGCTCGCCGCACGAACATTGCATGATAAGGGTGCTAAAACCATCCATGTTCTTATTTCGCACGGTTCGTGCCTGAGAACGGATGACGAAATAGTCGCTGACCTGATGGCAGGTTTGTTTGCTGAGGCCGACATGACTGCGTTAGAGCAGTTACCAATAGAAGAGCTGGTGGTACGTTTTCTCACCTATTATTTCATTCACGGCATTCGTCTGAATGGGCTCAATGGGGTTTTACAGGTCACCAACACGGCGCCACAAAAGGAGCACAAAGAGAAATGTTCAAAAATCCGAGCCATAGACATCAGCGGGATCATTGCTGAGAGTATACGGCGTACGCACAACGGCGAGAGCATCAGCCTACTCTTCGGTGATTGGACAGGTGGGGGACATTTGGATATGGTCCTGCTATGAAAAGTCAAACCCCACCGGACTCGAGTTCGTATAATCTGTATGCGTATTTGGTAAAAATAGAAGTACAGATGTGGAACCTAGTCTAAGAGGCAGACGTGAGCGATCTCGGTGCTTCCGAAAGGCGACCCTGAGTGGGAGGTATCACAGGGTATTCGGTCGCAAGTCAAGAGACCTATACTCGCCCATGAAGCGCCCAATGGCACGCGGTCGTGAAGCCTTGAATCCGCGACTGCATCACAGTTCCCCTCCTGCACGAAATCACGAATGCCTGTTCCGCGAGGACGGACTTGACCGCTGTGTGAAAGGAAAGGGCCACCGGCATTATTATTTAACCTGCATAGTATGGTAAGCCCATGTCATCTTTCCGTTGCGTAGGCACTATCCCCTAGCTGCTATCTCTCAGTACTAATGTCCCAGAAACGACGACCAGCTTGCTCAACACCACAATATCTAACGCGACCGATACCGTCTACTATGATATCCAAACACCTGAATATGAACCGCAACTGACGACCATACGACGGCTGGACACCGGGACGAATCGTTATAGCTTAATAGGAACCATCCAAAACCAGGCAAATGATCCTGTCGCGGTCGACGTCCTCGGGGGGCCAACAAAAAAAGAGGGCCAATGGATAAAAAAGGTCATTGGTGACCTACCCGGAGAAAGGTGTGAGGGTCACGCTCTGATCGCAGTCTGGCCTTGATGTGGAAACCACGGATAAAGCGTATGGCAGTTCGACGATGGAGAAGGGAACAAGTTCGCTTGGAAGGTCTCCAGTGGTACTTTGGAGGTACGTGATTATTTACCAGTACGAAGGAAAGGCTGTTACCAAATCTTGCCATAATCTACGACGCGTAGACGAAGGGGCGAGAACGAAACGGACACTTGCAACGTTCCACCCACGCCGACGGTATCTTATGGTTGGCTGGATCTCACAACATGCGTACCTGGAAATCGGTAACTCCATCGTTGATTCCGCGGACGCGATTATCCGTGAGAGGATTGCTTCTTTTCTTTGGTTCAGGTACTTAATCATGCCCGGAAGTCTCCTTGTTGATAGTTGAGCGCAAACAGGGCTGGAATATTGTAATGTACATGAAAAGGAGACAACAGCCGTCTAGTCAGCTACAGAAATATCTTCAGTAAATATACAAACTTTACTGTGTTCATGGGGAGCTTACTTTTGTGGTGTTCGCCAGCCTTCATCTAAGGCATCTTCGACTAGGAAATCGTACCAAAGTTTGGCTATAGGAGCTGTGCTGAGGTGCCAGAGAGCGTGCGCATCTAGGATACGACCCACAGGGGGAAAGTCGAACAGTTCCAATGCCGTCGCAGCCGTTGTCAACGCGACAAATAAGCCTGCTTTATACGCGTATACCGGTCTGTATGTCTTGGGAGCATATGGAAACCGTCGGAAGAGGGAGACCGGTCGAGGAAGGGAGTACAAGAGCCAGAGCAAGTTATGTGCAATACCGAGGGCGAGGTTGAAAGCCATGTTATAGGTGTAGTCAAATTGGGGGAGGATGCTCAGGTAGGTTACGTGCGCTATGTATACCGTGATACACAGCGTGGACCACGCAATGTACATCGTAGAACGCAAATTTTCCGTGGCTTTTTGTGTGCTACCGTCCGTTGCTCGGCGGTACAAGTGTAACATGCGAATAACCGTGAAGTAAAGTGCATACATGATGGCCAACGCTGCCAAAAAATAGTCCAATTTCTCCGTGCGAGGCAAATCTACGCACGCATTGTGAGATGGACGGGCAGACAAGAGATAATTGGCGTACCTCTGGTATGGAATACAGCAGACCATATCCAAGCATTGATGCTGGCATATGCCCACGTCAGATAATGCGATCTCATAGGGTGGGTAACAGGTATTTTGCGCCTGATCTGACGAGCACCCTGGAGATGAGACGACATGTTCCAAAGCGAGAATGCGACCGAGGCAGGCGATTGCTTGCCCAAGAACCGCCGAAATGAGAATGTTGTCCGCAAGTTCAACATTCCCCTTCTAGCACTGAGCAGTGGCCGCTACACTATCAAAAACGTCAGTCGATGCTGGACGTATGTGACTGCTGTTCTCGTTGGCGCAGAGATACTGGACGAGCCGCCCGCCACGGTCTACGGCCCGTTCTTCCGCGACTCGCAGTGAAAGCTTCATCCTCCGTTGACAAGCAGAGTGGAAAACCGGAGCACCCCGGCGTCATCGCAAAACATTACTATCAGTATCCGAAACAAGTGAAGGTATCTGCAGGGCGCCCCAAGCGTTGCCATGCAAGAGACACCGCCAGATCTAGAAGGTTTGCTCGCCTCCGAGGATAAGAATCAGGAGGAGAGGGATGAAGAACGGGGGACCGGGTTTGCAGGGAAGAACAGGGGCGACAGGTGCATCTCCAGGCATGAATAGTCCGAACGCGATAACGACGTGAACTGTCCGCCGTCATCAGATCCGAAGCGAAATTAAATTCCTTCTATCGCACGCAAGCTCCGATCCAAACGTATTCGTGGTCGGGTAGTGGTCGGGTAGGGGTGGGGCAAGTGGGGCCAGTGGGAGGGAGGATGGAGAAGAGGTAGATGAGCCTGGCGGTGAGTCCTTCAAGTCGTCGGCGAAGCCTAGGAAGACGAGGGGTAGAATAAGGTCCAGTGCGAAACATCGTGGTAGGGTCGCGGAGAAGGGCAAAGAGGCGGAGGATATAGATGGGGACGTTGGTGGTGAGCGCGAGTCTGGATTTGAGCCAGCGACGCCTGTGCATGTCGATATTGACGTTTAGTATACTAGTTCCGTGGATATGACGGCCTACGAGCACCCGTCGGAACCAACTAAGTTTCCGCGAGTGCCAGATAGCGGGGCTACTATGGATACTGAAAAGCCACTGGAAAGAAAGTTCAGGTTGGGAAATTATCATTCCACGGAGTCGGAATGTGATCAGGGTGGATCATCACCTCATGTCCAGCGCACTTGGCGGCTCGGCACGGGTGGTCGACCGCAAGGCAAGCAAACGACCAAGATCTAAAAACCAGTTCGCAAACACGAGGCACTGCTGGGAACTATCTCGTGTCCTGTGGCGAGTACGTACATAGTACAAGTAGGTTCCAGGGATCCAACAACACGGCGCAATCAATACCGCATACGGGTCGCGGCGATCGTACAGATATTATGGTCGCTATCACAGGCTCCGGGAGAAGGAAAGAAAATTGATCCGGCAAGGTATCCCTGAGATTGCAGTGACACTTTTATGAAGACAACGCCAGCAACGTGAAAACGTAAGAGAACGTTGAAACCGATACTGCAGAGACCTGGGCGGCGTCACATAAAACCAGATATAGACCGACGATTGAATGAGAACCAAATTCAAAAGGCAAACCAGTGCCATATTCGATAATGCGAATTCCATATATACTGATGGATTTCGCTTCAGGAGACCGAGATTGCAACGAACGAATTAGGCATCTGGCTACTGGTACGAACTCAGCGGGTGACCCTGCTCGCGGGCAAGGTGATGTTTTCTTCCCGCTGACTCTGTCAGCGCGACGGAAATGAAGTGACGTTGGATGTAAATTGGCCTCGAGGACAATGTGTCCGCCTCGTGACATCATCTATCACCTGGCAACGGACGAGCTTCACAAAATCCATGGAGGTCTATTCCTTACAGCAAATGACGTGAGAAAGTCACCAACCCTAGAATTCCGGCCTGGCCACCATGCACGAACCCTCCCGGCTAGCTTAACATCCAAGGGACTCCATCAGTAAACGAAATTTTAGTCAGAACCAGTCACAAACCAGTTTGTGACCAGTCCTGACCAATTGCTGGTTCCCTGATGGAACTTTGCCTATAAAACCATTTCTCCGGGATGACAGTGTATCTGTTTACTATGACTGTCACTAGATATCATCGGAAACAGACAAATGCCAGAACACTACATTGGTCCAGGTGTCAACAGGTATGTTCGTTGTTTCGTGCGTCCAGAGTTTTCCCAACTGTTAGCCGCGCAGCTCATCTCACACCTTAACCAATGCCACCCAGGAGGCCTCCGCGTTGAACAGAAGAACGGTGTGTACTCTCTGAGTTGCACCTATGGAGAAAAGATTAACTTCTTGGACAAAGAACCAGTATACTTACTGTCCGTGGACTTTATGCCTTTACACAAATCCTGAGGGCATGCAATGCTTGGAGCCCATTGACTGTGGTACCGCCCCCAACCATTACAAAAATAAGCACGGTGTCGCAAATATGGGTCGTGAAGTCAAGTTGGTGTGTATGTGGCAGAATTGTGGATGCCGAGTTACCAGACATAACTACATCCGCCACATCCGTGAGCAGCACCTCAAACACGGTCGGGAGGTTGCTCATACAAACCAACCTGTCACGCGCCCAGGACAATGAGATGTGCAACCGACATGGAGGGGTTGGATACAAGACTGTCGTGGGATCGGGGGGAGGGGGGGGGGACTAGAAATGGAGGCCTTTGAAGCACAGTTTGGTACTCCTAGTCATGACTCACCAGCTGTCGTACAGTTCATAGTGATTAACTCATTCATCGCTCGTACACGGTTGGGTACCACCAAGGATGCGTGTACCTCACGGCTGATACACCAGGGAGCACACCAAAATGACATGGTACCGCCGTGCAGCCGACGATAATGCAAACGTTGGTTCTCTTGAAAGTACCCAGAGAACCTGCCGATACCGGAAACACAGCGGCACCACGTGACAGTTCGCGATTGCTTCCACTGCTGCCAGGCGGAGATAGTCAATCTGGTAAATCCACGCGTGACATGTCAATGATGGATGCGCCTCCTGCATGAGTCCGCAGCCTACGAGCCCCCACAGGGCGTGATCTACTGTGCGTATATGAGTGCATGAGTTCGCAGCCTAAAAGCCCCACATAGAACCTCCAACTCTGTCGTGGCTACGTCTTTATAGATGTCTTGACGAAGTCGGAAGAACCAAGCAATTGCAAATAGAAATCGCTCGAAGACCATGAAAGAGGGGCTGCTTGCATAAGTCAGAGTCTATAGGTAGGATGTGGATAGAGGATAAAGAAGAAGAATGCAGTGTATGCTGAGAAATTGAGCGGGTTCATCGGTTTACAGATGCGAACACTAGGTTTTGGGTGTCAACGGGTTTTTCAGACTGAGAGGCGGTATCTAAGTCTGACGTAGACAAACGGCTTGGAGAAAGAGAGGGTGAGGACAGCTTGCTTGCCTACACTCGACATAAGGTGGATAGCGAAGGGCGAGTCGTTCCCTAAATGCGGTTTGGTGGCAATAATCCCTGGAAGCTACATATCCACCGGTGCAGTCTAAATCAGCCCGTCCAAGATACATGGGAATGGGTACTGACCATGAAACTAGGCGTTAATCCAGATCCGCCGATGAGTGGACGAATATTTGAAATTAGATATCCCTTCATTTATCCTTCCAACAAGAAGAGCAACGAAATGCTGCTTACACTACGGCGCAGTTTTCCATTTCGTGACACCTTGGGCAAGTTGGGGATGCTTCTGAGCTAGAAGCCAGTCATCATTCCACCCATTCCTGGTGTACAGGTAGACAGATATGGAGGTGGACCGCGTCCAAGTTGTCATTTGAGATAATTGGCCACCACTGTATGTACCCAAAAATAAGTATGGTGAATACGTCGGTCGAGCCTCCTTACAACGAAGGAGTGGCTGAAGTTGATGGTATCGCGAACATGAGTTGGCCCACCACCCAAGGTTGTTCCATGCCGACGGCAGTTAAGAACGGACAACCATTTGGTGGCGTGCGTTCATGGCATGCGAAGTGCGCGATACCCCCGTGCAATTTTGAACAAGTTTAAAAAAGCGAGAACGATGATCACGAGTACAAAGGGATGCTATGGGGGATAAGCTTGGGTGTGACGTTGGGATAGCTGTGGTAGAGATACCCGAAGACGGCGACGACACGAACTCGCATAGTAACGGATGTTAAACAGGCTATTCGAAGAGGAATGGGCGGAACGCTGTTCATATTCATCGGAGCGCAACTGAGGCCCACATATTCAGCAGGTCCCGTGATCCCACGGGCACAAGCAATCCCGATGAGCGCCAAGCCGGTGCCGTCTGGTCAGCGTCAACGGTTGGGTTGACGCGTCTCCTAAGATAGGCGTCGCCCCTAGCACGCTATACCGACTAAGCAAGTGGTAAGGTGCGCAGCACCAACCCTGCTCCGGTGGGAATCGAACCCGAGCGGTTTCGACCGTGCGAATGGTCTCGTCAGTGGGCTGCGCTACCCATACCACTGTGCTATACCGGTTCGTTTAGCCCTACTACCAAGTAACCTAACCAAAGGGAGTCCCGCCAGTTGACCCTTCGGTAGCTTGGTTGCGGGTTGGGGGGGAAGTCATGTGATGCAAAGCGGACTCCATCGGTGCACCCTAAACAGGGCCATCGGTCACATGCAACTGATGCCTCTACGGACCTTTCGGACCGCACAGTACCTTCGACAGGCATGCGATAGACGACTCGGGACTGCTACGCATAGAATTGGCATGATATAAATAGGTACAAACAAGAGACGCATCGTACGGTTAGACGGAGTGAACTACATATTACCTATCATGTGACAGCACTTGCTAGGCGATAAAACAGCAAGTAGATGTCTCAGGGTTTAGCGTCTAGTAAGAGCGCCCGCAGAGCATCCAAAGAATTCAAAAACCAGTGATTTGGCCTACATGCCGAACTTGGTGGCTCCGCGACGGCACTATAGGATTGGCAAAGAGGACGCATCGAGAAGGCACCGGATTGGTGCCTTTCGCCAAGTGTCTGGATGGCACGATGGTGCGAGGCTGAAGAATGCGAACCTGACAAATCTGCTGACGAGTTTCATACCCCAGAAATGGACGACGAAGAGGACCAGGGATGCAGGCCGTGCTTCGGGTCGTGACAGGGTAATTCATGCTTTGAGATGCTTGAGCTATTTTACGGTTCTGTTCAATGCTCAAGTTGGCTCTACTCCGTGATGGTATGTCAGTCTATGTACAGGCTCATCACGCGCAAAGGCTGCGCATTAAAGATGGTCTTGCTCGTATTCACCGAAAAGTGTTTAGATCTCCTCAAAACCTTCCCCTTTCTGGTCTTCCGGCTCCTAGAGGCCGTACCGTGGTATTCTAGGCCGGAATCCGGACGGGGAACCCAGGGAAGCTCCTTCATCTTAGTACGTTCACAAGCACTCCTCGGAACGGTTCTATAATCATTGTCGTTGCCTCGACCACCATGCTGCCTCTGGAAAGGGTCGCTTCGCATTGCGTACTCGAAGACACAAGGGCGTGACTCCATTGTCGCTGCTTGCCCGCTAAGGAGGACGTGCTCGTGACTGGAGTGTTTTGAGGTTTGTGGAGCGGACCAAAAATAATGGAGGTTGGTGACGAGGACAGCACTGAGTACCCCGCCTTTGCGGCAGCCCCGTTGTACATACTTACACTTCCATCAGTTGTTGAGTCCACTCAGACGAATGGCGTAAATGAAACGACGAGGAAACTTACCTTCAGTTCTTCTATTGGTAGTTTTTCTAACGCAGTCGCATCGGCCTCAGTAAACAAACCTACCATTGGGTGAGCGACTATGTCATCATTTGTTCTCAGGCACGAACTGTGTGAAATAAGAACATGGATGGTTTTAGCACCCTTATCATGCAATATGTCGTGCGGCGAGCGTGAGCGTATGTCCGGTATCAATCGTATCGTCTACGAGAATAGCCGCCTGCAGCGAGGAGTATGAAGCATACCATAATCGGTCATGTGCAGATTTCCACCAAGTGTGTAATACCTTGTCCCGGACGTCGCCGACCAGTAACTCCATCCGTTCTGGGCCATTCTCGGATTTTCTATCACGTTGCCTGTGGATCAAGGCAAACTCGACTCCGAGTTTGTTTGCGATAGCAGCGACCCTAAGCAAGGGATAGTTCTCAAACGAGAAGTACTGGTTAACTCGCGCGGGTGAGGGGACAGGGGGTAGATAGACGAACGTCTTTGGGCCACCCGCATCTGGACTGACTATTAAGCTGTTTTGTCACCGGTCGATGCGCTTGACGCATGTAATCATCAAGGCTTCCCAGGAGAGGTTATCTACGGGTATATCGAAGAATCCTTGTATCTGACTGGCGTGCAGGTCCATCATGATGATGTTGGCGACGAGCTTGGCAGTAATTGGCGCGCGCGACTTGTCTTTCTTATCCATGCGTGCGTAGGGGAAACATGGGATAACGGTGGTGATGCGACGAGCAGAAGCCGTCTTGCATTCAGATATGAGTATGAGAAGCTCTATGAGATTGTCGTTGACATCACTGCATTCAAGTGGAATGCTGAAGATGTCTTCTTAACGAACTGACTCCGTGATCTTGACGTTGATCTCGCCGATATCCATAGTGGCTATGTATGTATGGCACGGCGGCGAAAGTGCTCATTTGAAACCCATCAATCGCGATGGGCGGATGCCGGAGGGTCACCAACACGGCACCACAAAAGGAACAAAAAAAAGGAATGCTCAAAAATCCGAGCCATCGACATCAGCGGGATCATTGCCGAGAATATACGACGTACGCACAATGGCGAGAGCATCAGCCTACTCTTCGGTGTTTTGACAGGTGGGGGACATTTGGATATGGTCTTGCTATGAAAGGTCGAACCACACCGGACTCGAGTTTGTCTAACGCGACCGATACCATCTACTATGATATCCAGCCACCTGAATATGAGCCGCAACTGACGACCATACGGCGGCTGGACACCAGGACGAATCGCTACAACTTAATAGGAACCATCCAGAACCAGCGAATGATCCTGTCGCGGTCAACGTCCTGGGGAGGGCCAACAAAACAAGAGGGCCAATGGATAAAGAAGGCCATTGGTGGCCTACCAGTAGAAAGGTGCGAGGGTCGCACTCTAACCGCCCAGTCGGGCCTTGATATGAAAACCGCGGACAAAGGGTATGGCGATACGACAATGGAGAGGAGAACAAGTTCGCTTGGAAGGCCTCCAGTGGCACTTTGGAGGTACGTGAATATTTACCGGTACGAAGGAAAGGCTGCTCCCGAATCATGCCATAAGCTACGACGCGCAGACAAAGGGGTGAAAACGGAACGGGCACTTGCTACGTTCCACCTACACCGACGGTATCTTATGGTTGGCTGGATCTCACAACATGCGTACCTGGAAATCGATAATTCCATCGTTGATTCCGTGGACGCCATTATCCGTGAAGAGGATTGCTTCTTTTCTTTTGTTCAGGTACTCAATCATGCCCGGAAGTCTCCTTGTTGATTGCCGAACGCAAACGGAGGGCTGGAATATTGTAATATACATGAAAGGGGAGACAACAGCCATCTAGTCATCTACAGAAAGATCATGAGTAAATATACAAGCTTTACCATATTCATGGAGCGGGCTTACCGTTGTGGTGTTCGCCAGCCTTCATCTAAGGCATCTTCGACTAGGAAATCGTACCAAAGTTTGGCTATAGGAGCTGTGCTGAGGTGCCAGAGAGCGTGCGCATCTAGGATACGACCCACAGGGGGAAAGTCGAACAGTTCCAATGCCGTCGCAGCCGTGGTCAACGCGACGAACAAGCCTGCTTTATACCCGTATACCGGTCTGTATGTCTTTGGAGCATATGGAAATCGTCGGAAGAGGGAGATCGGTCGAGGAAGGGAGTACAAGAGCCAGAGCAAGTTATGTGCAATACCGAGGGCGAGGTTGAAAGCCATATTATAGGTGTAGTCGAATCGGGGGAGGATGCTCAGGTAGGTTACGTGCGCTATGTACACCGTGATACACAGCGTGGACCACGCAATGTACATCGAAGAACGCAAATTTGCCGTATCTTCTTGCGTCCTACCGTCCGTTGCTCGGGGGTACAAGTGTAGCATGCGAATAACCGTGAGGTAAAGTGCATACATGATTGCCAACGCTGCCGAAAAATAGTCCAATTTCTCCGTACGAGGCAAATCTACGCACGCATTGTGAGACGGACGGGTGGACAAGAGATAACTGGTGTACCTCTGGTATGAAACACAGCAGACCATATCCAAGCATTGATGCTGACATACGCCCACGTCAGATAATACGATCTCATGGGGTGGGTAACAGGTATTTTGCGCCTGATCTGACGAGCACTCTGGAGATGAGACCACATGTTCCAGAGCGAGAATGCGACCGAGGCAGGCTCTTGCATGCCCAAGAACCGCCAGAATGGCCATTTTCCGTAGTACTGCTGAATCGGTTTCCCAAGCCTGACCGCGTTGTCCGTGAGCATGTGCATACAGGTGTATTTACAATCGTCGGCACACGTCCAACGTGCGAGACGCAAGTCAAGGGAAAGCGCGGTCCAGGTGCGACAGAGGCCGACACATTTCGAAAGGCAATTTTGAAAGTCGGAAGACCTGTCCCCAGAGGACGCGACTACGACCGTCGCTAGCAAGGCTAGCACGCACGTCCACCACGCCAACGGCCTCATCGCTGCACGAGGGCGAGGCAGAAGTATTATGTAATCAATTGTTTACTACCGTCGCGTCCACTGCGTGACTGGGGAAACCATATCCTAAGCGTTAGGGGAGCTGATACGGTTATCGTTCACCCTAGGACTCGTTTGTCTTCCCGACTTGACCACAGCTTCCAGAAACGGTGGTCATTGCTGCTACTACCGAAGGAATTCAAGTCGCGAGCGTAGCAATCAAGGATTATCAATATCCAATCCCGTGCAAGGTCCTCCTGCACACACAGGACTACATGGTTCGGGCCTCTCAGGCGACTACCTTCTCAGCTTCCGCCTATTTCGACGATCGAGGCCCTCATGGCACCGCACAACCAATAACAGAACGTGTCAACGTAAGTCCATCTATCGCCAGGATTCTAAAGGATGTTGAAATGAAGGCAAGCCGCATTCCCGTCCAATAGTCTCTTATTTCTTCCCAAAGGGCGTTGGCGAATTCCACTACGGGGTAAGGGTTACCCTCTTTCCCGCCCTCTATCGCAACCAATAATTGTCGCATTGTCAGGAACGACATCCGATGAAACCACATCGACTGACGTTGACCAATGCCCTCGTCATGGGTTATGGTCTGGACAAACAGGTCCATCATATTTACAACCCTCGTCCAGCGACTCAGGTGGAACTCGAAATGTATCATGACCATGACTACGTCGAGTTCTTATCACGGTGAGTAACACACAACAAGCTGAAGGAGCAACGCTCGAATTCAATATATTGCAGAGTAACTCCAAACAATCAGAACGAGATGCGACACCTCATAGACACCTTCAACTGCGTGGAAGACTGTCCAATATTTGCTGAAATGTACGACTTTTGTCGAATGTACGCAGGTGCTTCCCTAGCCGGCGCTCGCAAATTGTGTTCCGGAACTTGTGATACCGCCATCAATTGGTCAGGGGGCTTGCATCATGCAAAGAGGGGGGAAGCGAGTGGGTTCTGCTACGTCAACGACATCGTACTGGCAATCCTTGAATTGCTGAGGTCGGTGTTAAACCATTTCCGAGTGCAGATATGGCTAACTGTTGTCCGCAGGTACCATCCACGGGTCTTGTACATCGATATCGACATCCACCATGGCGATGGTGTCGAGCTTGCATTCTACCACTCAAATAGGGTGATGACAGTATCGTTCCACAAGTATACAGGAGAGTTTTTCCCTGGAACAGGAAAACTCGATGATAACGGGGCCAACCTGGGCAAGCATTTCTGTCTGAATGTCCCCCTACAAGACGGGATTGACGACGAGATGTACCTGACAGTATTCAAAACCGTGATCGAGGATACGGTGACCGCATTTCGCCCAACCGCCATCGTGTTGCAGTGCGGCGCTGATTCACTAGGATGCGATCGATTAGGCGCCTTCAATCTCTCCATCGCTGCCCACGGTGAATGCGTAAACTTTGTCCGCAAGTTCAACGTTCCCCTTCTGGTACTGGGCGGTGGCGGTTACACTATCAAAAACGTCAGTCGATGCTGGACGTACGAGACCGCTGTGCTCGTTGGCGCAGAGATACCGGACGAACTACCCGCCACGGCGTATGACCCGTTCTTCCGCGACTCGCAGTGGAAACTTCATCCTCCACTGACAGGCAGAGTGGAAAACCAGAACAGCCCAGCATCATTGCAAAAAATTACTATCAGTATCCGAAACAAGCTAAGGTATCTGCAGGGCGCTCCCAGCGTTGCCATGCAAGAGATACCGCCAGACCTGGAAGGTTTGCTTGCCGACGAAGATAAGAATCAAGAAGAGAGGGACGAAGAACGGGGGACTGGGTTCGCAGGAGAAAGCAGGGGCGACAGGTGCATTTCCAGGCATGAGTATTTCGAAGGTGATAACGATGTCGACCAAGACGACTGTCTGCCGTTGACAGTTCCCAAGCGAAATTCAATTTCTTCTAGCGTACGCAAGCCCCGATCCAAACGTACTCGTGGTCGGGGTAGGGGTAGGGCAACCGGGGCCCATGGGAGAGAGGATGGGGAAGAGGTAGATGAGCCTGGCGGTCCTTCGTCGGCGAAACCTGGGAAGACGAGGGGTAGAATAAGGTCCCGTGCGAAAGCTCGTGGTAGGGTTGCGGAGAAGGACAAAGATGTAGAGGATATAGACGCGGATGTTTGTGGTGAGCCCGAGTCTGGATTTGAGCCAGCGACGCCGGTGGATGTGGATGTTGATGTATAGTATATCCCGCGTGTATTTTTCCCTACTCTGCGTTGTTTCTTCTCTTGGGTGAACACCGAGAGCCCCTGGGAATAAGGTTTGAATGAACAAATACTTGATATTGAACTTTTTCCGTCCATTCGTCCTTTCACCGAAGAGCGACGAAATTCTGTTTATGCTGCGGTGTAATTCCCCATTGCATCGGCGCTTCGGGTAAGTTTGGGATACTTAAAAACTTAACGGAGGCCTGTCACCATTCCATCAATTCTAGTAAACATATAGGCAGACATAAAGATAGACCACGTCCGAATTGTCGTTTGGGACGATCGGCCAACCGCTCAGCGCTCTCAGCGCTCCAAACTGGAAGCATGTCAAACGAAGGGGCCGATGTTGTCGGAGCTCCTGGGTCAGACGACTATCCCCTAAATGATGGGACGCCGGATTCCATTAATTGGACCAGGCCATTGGCGTATTACACAGAAACTAGTCACACGAAGGCCCCACGTTGTCGGAGAAGTGAACGCCGGATTTCATCCGTTGGAGCATGCCATTAGCGTGTCAGACTCTCACAAAGGCCTCGTGTTGTTGGAGCTCCTGGAACAGACGGCTATTCCCCTCGTGATGGAATACCGGATTCCATTAATTGGACCAGGTCCTGAGGTCATTGGCGTGCTAGACAGATACTCACACGACGGCCCCATGTTGTCGGAGTTCCTGGATCAGACAGCTATTCCCCAAGTGAACGCCGGATTTCATTAATTGGACCAGGCCATCAGCGTGCCAGACTCACACGAAGCGCCCAAACGTTGATAAGTGCAAACCGATTGCTACCGTCAGCGCATTCACCCCCGATAGCTTGCCTCTCTTTAAAGCACGTAGTTACGTGTACTAGGGGGAACCGGAATTTGGTGAGCGCTCCGTTGTGGCCTTGCCGTTGGTATTAATCAGATAACTCGGCACAGGAGATAGGGTAGCGAAATGGATTGTTAGATTACGCTACAAGAGGCCTAGATTACAACGAATGAATCAGGCATCCGTTTGTTCGTGCGGCCTGTGGGCAAGATGATGTCTTCTTGCAACTATCCCTGTGAATGTGACGGAAATGAAGTTACGTTGGATCTGAATTTCGGGTTTGGCCTCACCAGTGAACCGGAGTGAGGAGACTGTGATGGATGGTTACCAGCTTTATGGGTCACCTCTTTCACGCCGCCTAAAGGAGTGCTCTTGATTAAGAACGTCAGTCGGTGGTGGACATAGGAGACTGTTGATATCGTTGGCGTAGAGATACTAGACGAAATGCCCGCCACGGTCTATGACCCGTTCTTCCACGACTCGCGGTTGAAGCTTCATCCTCCACTGACAAGTAGAGCGCAAAACCACAACACCCCAACGTCATTGCAAATATCAGTATCCGAAACAAGCTCAGGAATCTGCAGGGCGCTCCTAGCATTGTCATACAAGAGATACCGCCGGATCTGGAAGGCTTGCTTGCTGATGAGGATAAGAATCAGGAGGAGAGGGACGAAAAACGGGGGACCGGGGTTCTCAGGAGAAAGCAGGAGCGACAGGTGCCCCTCGAGGCACGAGTATTTCGAAGGCGATAACAACGTTGGCCAAGATGACTGTCCGCCGCTGTCAGGCCCGAAGCGAAGTTCAATTTCTTCAAGCATACGCAAGCCCTAATCCAAAAGTACTCACGGTCGGGGTAGGGATAGGGCAAGCAGAGCCAATGGGAGGATGGAAAAGAAGTAGATGAACCTGGCAGTCCTTCGTCAGTGAAGCCTGGGAAGACGAGGGGCCGAATAAGGTCCCCGGGTGAAACCTCGTGGTAGGGTCGCAGGGGAGGACAAAGACAGAAGGGTTATGGATGCGGGTATTGGTGGTGAGCCCGAGTCTGGATTTGAGCCAGCGACGCCGGTGGATGTCGATATTGACGTATAGTATATCCTGCGTGTAATCGCATCTATGTTATTTTTCCTCTTGAGGGAACAGCATCAAGAGCCCCTGGGAGTAGGGGTTTGAACGAACAAATATTAGTAGATATCAGATCTCCGTCCATTCGTCCGCTTAGCAACGGACGAGCGACGAAATTCATCTTACACTGGGATGCAATTTTCTGTTCCGTGTCAGACGTCTTGGTAAGTTTTAGACGTTTCAGAGCTGGAAGTCAGTCATCATTCCACCCATTCCTAGTATACACATAGACGGACATGAAGATCGACCGCGTCCGAATTGTTGTTGGAGAAGATCGGCCACTGTACGATATGTACCCGAAAAGTAGTATGATGAGTAAATGTCAATCGCGCTTCCTTGCGAAGAAGAAGTCGAAGCTGATGGTATGATCTGGTTGCACACATGAATCGGCCCATGCCGACAAAATGGATAACCATCGGGTACTGTGTGTTCACCATATTCTACTCTCGAGGGATAACAGATAAATCCTGAAAAGCGAGAACGACGATCACGAGTGTAAACGGATGCCGTCGGTGCTCATGGGGAATAAGATCAGGTATGGTGTTAGGATCCAGGTGTGTGAAGAAAGTGGCAAGGCGACCTCGCATGGTGATGGACCACTACTCGAAGAGGAATGGCTGGAATGCTGCCCATGTTCATCGGAGCACAACTGAGCATGTTGGATGCACGTGGTGAGACATGCAAGTAGCCAAGTTCCTGTCAGGGACGAGTCGATGAGGCCGAAAAAGTTGAGGCGAGGCGTGGTTGGTCCCAACAAGACATGCCTCGCTTCGCTCCGGCGGTCTTCTTGCGCATTTTGAGTAAATACTTAGTTGCGAGTGCTAATGAGCGGAGGAAATACAGAAGATTATCGTGTTAGGTTGTGTTTGTAGTAATTACAGGAGAATTTCGTGGTAGGTTATGTTTGTATTGAAGCATTCATCTGCATTGCAGAAGAGACGGGCGTATTTGCGGTGGCGAACACGAGACTTGAGCTTGAGGGTTGTGTACAATTACCTGCGGGAGAAGACGGGCTTGGTAAGGTCTACGCTGACGTTGCCAAGCGTGACGCCTTAACAATTGTTGAATGTGGAGGCATAAGCTGGGGCGAGCGGGAACAGGCGCTGTAGGAGGGTGTGGCCTGATTGGAGAATGGAACGAAAGGTTTTACGTGGGATAAGAATGTTTCTTCTGGGTTGAGTCCCACCTTCGCGTAAAGTCCTCGTGGCCATGAGACGGCGCCCCGCTGACATGACTTCCACTCTGTAATTCTTGACAAGTACTTGGTGAATAAAAAAGTTGTGAATCAGGCAGTAGATGAACAGGGAGCGCTAACCGCGAAGACGGTGCAGAGGAGCGACTGACGCGGGTCAGAGAAGTGGTGGAGGCAGCCCTGGAGCCACTGTTATCCGTCGACATTGTTGAAGATGACAGAGCAAAGCTCCCCTCGGCACTAGCGGCTCATCCTCCCCTCAAAGATACATCATCACGCCTACGACAAGGATAAGTCATATGAAAAGGAAGCAACTACCTGCGCTCACATATCACCACTCTGTCCACAAGGCGCAACAGCCTGAAACTTCCGCTTCTCGGAACCCGATGCCGCAGATGAGTCCACTTGCCTGGAATCCTGCCCTCCTACGTTCAATGAGATACTTTCAAGGTCTACACACAGACCACCTCCCAAAGCTGAGTCCCTGAACTGGCCAACGTACAACATAACAGGGTTCTGATGGAGAACCGGCATCTTACTCCAGCAAGCTCAAGATGAATCAGACACACAGCTATTTCCAGAAATCAATATCAAGCCCGACCAATAAAATGTGAGACACAGCTCACCATTAAATCCAACCTTGCACCCCGTGCATACTAGTCAATAGAAAGAACAGCGAATGCCCGTCATCCGGAATGCAAGACTGGGAGGTCACTGTCCCCAAGCCAACGACCACAGTCAAGCACAACTTGCCTATAACTTTCAGCTGAGGGATCACTAGGTATGGGAGCCAAACGAAACGCCTCCAAAAGAACAGGGCCCTTAGGCATGCAAGCAGAAACGAAGTGGCTTCTGAGGGTCACACAGTATCGTCAGGGAGGGCAACATCATTGAAAGGACTATAGATATGAAGTGAGGCAGGAAAGATGATGCCAGATGTAGACTGGATGATAGTCTCATTAGTAAATGTAGTGAAATTGATACGTGACCGCAGCTAAGCCAGCTTTGACAGTCATGACCCGCTCCCTACATCACAAAGACGAAGAAGAAAAAGGGAGGGAACGCCGTCTATACACTGACCGCAAACACCGCTGCCAAAAGAAATGGTGTGAACTTTGCTGCGGGTGCCGTTGAGGAGCTGTTTCTGGTCTGCTGCGGTTTCCTCGGTCCATGTCGTTTTTGGGTGGCTGGGGTACTCATCCTCCGTCCAACCATGACCCCATGACTGGTGACCTGTGAAACGGAAAGGGACAGACGGAGGCAAACCGCGGGAGATTAATGGCTGGGAACGACACGTGCTGACAACGACGTGCCGTTGTGAAAAGCATTGCAATGTCGAGCAGCACTCAAACAATTCATAATTTGTCCAACTGAGACACATCCCAGATCCCATCCCGATCCCGAGTCCCGGAAGCGTTTCACGCAGTCTTTCATGGCATTGCTTTGACGTTGTTTGGTCGGTGGCTGGTGTGATCGCTTGCCCGCTCGATCGACAACTCTCGAAGACCCCAGTCTGTTGAAGGTTCATCGTTATGTCATTCCAGGAAGGGTCGTTCCAGGAGGAGACTCTGGCGCGGAGGCTCCCCCAGGTTAGGTGGGTTGGTCATGTCTTGCTGCATCTTCTGCACCTGCTGTGCTTTTCCTTCGGGCTGTGGTGGGTGGCGCCTCTGATTGGATGCCGCCGTTGACATCGTCCTGGATATGTGAGAGTGGATAGGTCTCATGCATCCGCTCCCCTGTCCTGTGGTATTTATATATACAGCCGCCCGCTGGTACGTTCCGTCGTTGCTCTTCAATATGTCTCTGCTTATAGTGCCGGGTTTCCTCGCAGTCACTGAAGGGTGTCATGTTTCGTTGGTGAAGCCCAACCCCATGACGAAGACCTATCACTGCGTGCGTACCACTGTACTGCGCTGTGCTGGTGGGGCTTCCATCTCAGGAGAGTTTTGCATCTACAGCCCTTTTAATGATGTTGCCATGCCTGACAGCACTGTGGGTCTTGTTGTGACGAGGGCCTACTTTCCTGAGGAAATGGCCTTGCTTGAGGCATCATATATACTCCCCTTGCCTGGCGGCCCGTCTTCAGATGCATACGAGTATTCTAATCCGGACCGTTCCATGCCTTTTGTGACGGCCCTGGGTGGTGTTCCTGCTCGTGTTACTACACTCCCGGATGGATCTTCCCGTGCCTTCTATATTGTCATTGCAGACTATGTGAATGACTGTCAGAAGTCCTCTACCATTCAGTGAGTTGTCGGTGGTGCATCTGCATGTGCAATGCTCAAAAAATAATAAATTAAAAAAATGAAATGTACTGATCTGGTCTGCGGGGGGCTGGGTGTGTCTTTGGGGAGGCCCGTGACGCTCGGTGGAACAGAACCCCTTCGCTGTAATTCCTTCATTCATTTCTCCCCCCTACTGGCCAGTCGGCACCCCGGGCCGGGTGCTCTGCCACAGCACACAGGGGACTGCAAGGAAATGGGAACTGAGTGCATTTGTGGAGAGGTGATTACTGCGTAACGTGTATGTATCTGTGTCGTCCGTCCGCCGCTGCGAAGCGCGACGAGCTTTGTATACATAGCGTATCAATTGCCACCACAGCAGGAGACTGCATCGAGTGGTGGGCATGTTGTACCAATCGTAACGATACGTGTTGCACTCGGAACGTAAAGGCCTCCCTCTATCGGCTTACGAAAATGCGGTCAACACTATAGTCTGCAGAAGTACGGGTACTTTAGCACCCTCACTGCATCTTTAATCTGTTCAATCAACATACACTTCATTTGCCGGGTTACATCCTCTCCGCTCCTTGAAAAACGAAAAAACCGTTCTCAGTTCCGCTCGTATACAACATTCACCCTTGACGCTTCGATTCGCTATGGATCACTTGGCTCATGATGTAGCTACCGAATACCGCGCATATGTTTGAGCAACCTTACTCCCTTGTTCAATTGGAACACCAAGCAGTTCTTTGCATATCTGGAAGCAGAATACGCAAACTCGCAAGGAGTGAGTGCCTTTTGTCTCCTGTAATATTATTTGCCTTGTTCGTTCCTACTTCCTCCACGTACCCTTCATGTCTTGGAGAACACTGTTTACGGCCATGTGCAAGCGAGCCTCCTTGAGTTTCTATGCACGACTTATCTGTCTTCGTTATGTAAGGCCATCCACCACTTGTCATTTTTGGTACGGTAAGTTTTATTTCAATTTTCCGATACCTGTGCGCCCCTACTCCCACATCACTTTCCATTCGGTCCCGATTGCACTCCCCTTCTTGTCCTGTTGAAGTGCAGGTGAACCACATTGTCCTCTGGGATCAGATGGCCCCTTGGAAAGAGGTCGCTCATGTTGTGGTATCTTCCGGATGCAACAGGTATAAACTCAAGGAGCTGTGCAAACCCACATTAAGTCGATTTCTCTTTATCTGCTTTTGCTACATCTTTGCCTTCCGCATTGGCGTGTGTGTGCATCTTTGTTTTTTTCATTGCACCCTAGGATTACAGGTAAGTAACGCACACTCGTGCTGTTACTTGGCGCTTCTCGGAAGATCTTTGCGGGCACGTGTAACCGATCGTCTTTCATCTCTTGTTCCTTTCATTCTCTCACTTGGAGTGCTTTTCTTCTGGCGGTGTGCCACGTGCCAACGGCTTTGTGATGCTTGCACATGTACATGTGTCATGATAAGTGTCGGCGCTTCTCTTGGAAGGTTTATGATGGTCGGCGTGTGACTGATCATACTTGCATCTCTGGTTCCCGGAGTGTTTTTCAGCCAGTGATGTGCCGCGTGCCTTGGCATTCTTCATCTGCATGTTAGAAGTACGTACTGGAGTGTGGAAGCGCGTGTTCCACGGTTTGTGTTTGGGGAGACTTATGATTTGGTCGAATAATGGTGCTGACTGTAGTCCGGTACTTACCATACACGCGGGAGTGCTCAAGTAGTTCACCAATATATATAGATAAGTGCGAACCAATATCAGACTGTTGAATTCGTCCAAACCATGATAACGAGCGTACGCAGGCTCTATCTGCCAATAACCGGGGGCGACCTCCGAGATTGTATACTGTATAACAGGAAGTGGCTGTACCATGCCAGTAAGTAAGTCGCAGTGAAAACTGTGTAGTGGCGTCGGGCAGGCGAGGTGACCGGGGGAGCCGAACAAGAAAAAGGGTAACTAACAGGTGGTGTGATCGTGGCATGGACGAATGTAGACCCGAGCGGACTACAAATCGTCATGGGTGGCGTAAGACGAATTCTCTGGGATAAGGCGTGGTCAGGGACTCCATTGGCTCTTCACATTATTCACCCCTAATGCGGAAATGGTGACCGTTGAGAGCGACGGAACCAGAAACAGAAGAAGTACCCTCAGTAAGTCTGTCTTAATGTCCGATGGCTTAACGCTGTAAGTTAAATGTATGTATGCACGAGCCCTCCAGGCTAACTGAACATCCAGTGGACCTCTGCATATAAAGGCATCTCTCTAGAATGATAGCGTGTCTATCCGCTACGACTGTCGCCGGACATTATCGGAAAACAGAGAAATGGCAGAACACTACATTGGTCCAGGTGTCAACAGGCATGTTTTTTGTTCATGCTTCCAGAGTTTTCCCAACTGTTAGCCGCGCAGCTCATCTCTTACCTTAACCAAGGCCACCCAGGAGGCCCCTGCGTTGAATAGAGGAACGGTGTGTACTCCCTGAGCTGCACCTATGGAGAAAAGATTAACTTCTTGGACCAAGAACCAGTATACTTACTGTCCGTGGACTTTATGCCTTTACACGGATTCCGAGGGCTTGAAATGCTTGGAGCCCATTGACTGTGGTACCGCCCCCGACCATTTCAAAAATAAGCACGGTGTCGTAAATATGGGTCGTGAAGTCAAGTTGGTGTGTATGTGGCAGAGTTGTGGGTGCCGAGTTACCAGACATAACTACATCCGTCACATCCGTGAGCAGCACCTCAAACATGGTCGGGTGGTTGCTCACACAAACCAACTTGTTATGGGCTTGGGAGGATGAGTTGTGCAACCATCATGGAGGATTTGGAAATATGGCTTCCGTGAAATTCGAGGGGGCTGGAGGGAGGAGGACTTTGAGGCATAATTGGTACTCGTAGTCACGACTCACCAGCTGTTGTACAGTTCATAGCGATTAACCTCTCGTACACGGTTGGGTACCGCCAAGGATATATTTACCTCCCGACCAGTACACCCAGGAGTACACCGAGATGATATAGTACCGCCCCTCAACCGACAATGATGTTGGTTCTCTTGAAAGTAGGGAGGGAACCTGTTAATATCGACAAGACGGCGACATCACGTGACGGAAAAGTGGTGAGTCTGCGAACACTTCCACACAGCTGCCATTGGAGATAGCCGATTTGGTAGCGCACGTGTCCCCTGGTGTCTTGTGCACGAGTCCACAACCTATGAGCCCCGCATAGAGCGTGATGTGCCGTGCGTATAAACCGATGAGCCTTTCGCGGCGTGCATGAGTATGCAGCCTAAGAGCCCCACGTAGAGCATCCAGCTTTGTCACGGCCATATTTGCATGGCTTTCTTGACGAACTCCGAAGAAACAAGAGAGTGCAATTCGGCATCGCACGAAGACCTTTTTTTGTTTTGTTTCTGTATTTAAGCGCGTGAGGGCGTTGACCTATGTTGCACTACTCTATCGCGTAGTAGCCAACTTGGGCCCCCTGCGGCCCGCACTACTTCACCGGTGCGCGAATGCCCTGCAGGCAGACCTAAGGCCCCCTGCAGTCCTCCGTTCCCGCCGGCCATCGAAGACCATTTAAGAGGGGCCGCTTCGGCAGGCCGGAGTACATAGGTAGAAATGTGGATAGAGTCAAAGAAGAAGTATGCTGAGAAGCCGAGAAGGCTCATCAGTTTACAGATGCGAGCGCTCGGTTTGGGTGTCAATGGTTTTTCAGACTGAGTGGTGGTATCTAAGTCTGACGTAGACCGACGGCTTAGAGAAGGATAGGGTGAGGACAGCTCGCTTGGCTACTCTCGACGTAAGGTGGATAGCGAAGGGTGAGTCGTTCCCCAAATGTGGTTTGGTAGCGAAAATCCCTAGAAGCTGCATATCCGCCCGCGCAATCTAAATCAGCCCGTTCAAAATACACGAGAATGGATGCTGACCACCACAGTAGATATTACGCCAGATCCGCCATTGAATGGAGGAATAATTGATATTAGATCTCCGTTCATTCATTCTTCCAGCAAGAACAATGACGAAATGATGCTCAGGCTGTGGCGCAATTCTCCATTCCGTGACGCGTTGGGTAAGTTTTGAACGCTTCGGAGCTGGAAGCCAGTCGTCATTCCACTCATTCCTAGTATACAGGTAGACAGACATGGAGATGGACCACGTCCAAGTTGTCGTTTGAGATGATCGGCTACCACTGTATGTACCCGAAAATCTGTATGGTGAATAAGCGTCGATCGAACTTCCTTACAAAAAGAGGCTGGAGCTGATGGTAAAAATGTTCACGAACATGACTTGACCCACCACACAAGATTGCTCCATGCTGGCGGCAGTCAGAAATGGACAACCATCCGTCGACGTGTTTTCATGGCATGCGAAGTGCATGTCACTCCCGTGTAATCTCGAACAAGTTGAAAAAAAAAAAAGCGAGAACATCGATCACGAGTACAAAGGGATGCCATGGGGGATAAGCTTGAGTATGATGTTGGGATAGGAGCCGTGGTAGAGATACCCGAAGACGGCGAGGACGCGAACTCGCATGGTTGGACAGACTAGAATTCGAAGAGGAATGGCGGGAACGCCGTCCATATTCATTGAAACACAACTGAGGCCTGAGGCGCGAGCATCACGAACTTGCGCTAGCGCTTAACTGGCCCGTATTTTCCTTATAAAGCGACGCACAGAATTTCCATTATATAAACAGGTACAAACAAGAGGCGATATCTATCACACAACGGATAGATCAAAATCAAGACCAGGACTAAACAAGTTCAAAATGTGAATACAATAGACCAAATTTACAGTAAAATATTGACACACAATAACGTTTAGGCCTGGTCTTAATATTGATCTATCCGTTGTGTCATTGATTCGTGTACTTATAGGCACTTGCTAGGCTATAAAACAGTAAGTGGATGCCTCAGGGCTTAACATTTAATGACACCACTTGTCGAGCACTCAAAAATCCAAACACGGAGGAAGCGTATGCAGTGACTTGACCCACAGGCCGAACTCGGCGGTTCCGCGACGACACTAGGATCTGCCAAGAGGACACGCCGAGAAGGCATTGGATTGGATCCTCCGACGGCCGTCCGGACAGCACGACGACGCGATTTTGAAGAAGGTCAACCCGACAAATTTGCTGATGAGCTTGATACCCCATGGCCGGAGGACGAGTGGGACCAGGGGTGTGGAGGAAGGAAAAGGAGTGATTCTTACTCAGGTCGCCGTTTTTGCCTGCTGCGCTTCTAGTCGTGGCGGGTGATTCATACTTTGAGATGCCAGAGCCATTTTACGGTTCTTATCAATGCCCAGTTGGCTCTACTCCGTGATGGTATCTGTACAGGCTCGTTGATCACGCGCCAAGGCCAGGAGGCCCTAGCGGGTCTACCAACAGAGGAGGCATTTGACTTGGTTTTCATAGATCCTGACAAAGAAGACTACCTAACTACTTTTTGGAAGTGAAACGTCTGGTCCGGAGGCATGGCGCAATCATGAGTATTTCATGTACCCAATAAGGCTTCCGATACCATGATGATAGATCGTCGATAATGTCGTACGCGGTGGTCAAGCTGCTGATGAGAGCTTTGCACGCTGTTGCGGCGAGTGCGGGGCCGTTCGTGCGCTGTTGAAGATGCTGAAAGACGGCAAGGAAGTGGAAGCGACAACGATTGCGATAACCAACGTGAAGGGTTATGAAGGCTTCTCATATGCAATGAAACTGTAATACCCTACGGAGTAGGCAGTTCAGATTGTTTCCCCACTTAAGCGCCAGGTGTTATGAATGTCCATGAGGCTGCGTGTCGTGCGCGGTCGAACTACACTTAGAGCGAGCAGTTCATGTCAAAGTGCAAACTTATACATACCTTTTCAAAGATGCAAAGGCATGGCCTGTTGTGTATCATCAATAACGAGGGTCCATTCGAAACAGCGGACGACGTGGAGGAGCCTCGAACCAACGCATCTTCGTGTTTTGCCTCCATTGTGCCTGGTACATGAGCCATCTCTCCAGGGTAACAACGTACTCACCTCGTCATATCATCGAACGGTGGACTAATGCTGGAATACTGCAGGGGTTTAATACATTTAATTGTCAAATGCACGTGTGCACGAGCCATCCAGACAAACTTAACATCCGGTGTACCTTTGGGTATGAAGTCACCTCTCCTGAACGACATCTGTCCGCCAAGACTGTCACTGGATATCATCGGAAAACACGCCAATACCAGAACACTGCGTGGGCCCAGGCACAAATAGGTGTTCGCTGTTCGTGGTTCCAGAACTCTCTCAGCCGTTAGCAATGCGGCACTTCTCACACGTTAGCCAAGGCTACCCAAGGGGCCCCCGCGCTGTACAAGCGAACGGCATGTATTTTTCGAGCTGTGTCTGTAGGGACAAGTTTAACTTCTTGAATCAGGATCCAGTAAACCTGCTATCCGCGGAAACCGCGTAGCTAGTCATGCAAACCAACCTGTCGTATGGCCAGGAGGATGAGTCGTGCAACCCTCATGGAGGAGCGAGGAACATGACTGCCATGAGATCCGAGGGAGCTGTATTCGGTGGAGCGGCATAATCTGGTACTCCCAGTTACCAGTTGTCGTGCGATCGATAGCGATTAACTCGTGAATCACTCGCACACTGTTGCGTGGCACTATTACTTCACAGCCGACACACCCAAATGCGCATCGAAGCGACCAGTGCCGCCGTACCTGCCAGTACTAGCAACGTAGCGACACCGACCATGACAGCAGACCTGCTGTTTCCTCTGGTAAGTCCGTGATCACTTCCACAGCCGCAACGCGGAGATAGCTAGTTTGGTGAACCCACGCATCCCCTAATGCTAAGTACCGCGTGTAAATGGTTGATGCACCTTCTGCGGCATGTACGAGTACGCAGTTGACAAGCCTCGTGCGGAGCTCCCAACCCTACCACGGCCACGCTTTCTCGACGAACTTGAAGTCGCACCGAGCGCGTCAGCGTCAACAACACTCGAAGGCCATACAGGAGGTCCGCTTTGGCGGGTATGTAACAACAAGGACAGGGCTGAAGAAGAGTGTGGTGCATGTTGAGATACTGAGTAAGTAGGCTCGTTAGTTTGCAGATACGAGCACGCGGTTTGGGTGTGAATGGTATTTTGGGCTTCAGCGCGGTATCCGCCTATGGCCTAGATAGTCAGCTTGAGGGTGAAGGAGAAGATGAGGACGGTGAGGACGGCTCGCTTGGCGACGCTCGACGCAACGTGGATAACAAAGGGTAAGAAAAGCAAGTATCGTTCTCCGATTGCAACTTGGTGGTGCTCCCTAAAGGCTGCATGCCGGGCACACCCTTTGAAATCGAACTTTCAGCCCACTCAACTAACACACGGATCATATACTGACCATGACACTAGACGCTAGTCTAGAACAGACGTATGACAAGGAAGGGCGAGAGAAATGGTGCTGAGCTGTGCGCGAACGTCGTCAAAATGGACGACGCGGTCACCGCTGGGTTCTTATTGCTTGATACTAACGAGACGGGTTCCTTTGCCGTTGAAGGATTCTCTGGGTTCAGAGTCGTACAAGTCAGGCTAAGCCCGAGCGGCTCTGGCCCTCACCACTTTCAACGTTACATTCAACCATCACTTGGTTAGCGCGATGGCCTGACAGCACCGCCTAGCATTGCAGATCACAGTACCTCGTCGCCTTTGTCCTCAGAAACACCAATAATATGCACACTGGCGCCATTCTCCTTTGCAACAGACCATTACTCGATGCCGCGTTCAAACTACACGCCAGGAAAGGTTGTTATGGTCCACAGAACGAAACAACATACAAGCCAATCTAACACGCCGTGAACCTGTAGCATCAGCCGTTACTGCGCAAGCCCCTTCTACTGCGAATTAACGACGGAGAAACAACGCACCCCACTGCCGGAAGGGCTCACTACCACTGACGTCGTACCCAAACCAAAACGGTTGTCGTTAGCAGGGTGCTGCTCTGGCTACCTCAGTCTCGATAGCACGGCTATCTTTATGGATCCAGAAGATATCCTCTTCGCCCTGGTCGTGTATTTCAAGTCTTTGCCCCGCCCCGCCCTTCGTGAGCAGATCGACATCTCTAATGTCAAGGATTCGCTGCAACGCGACCCTGCAATTTTGGATCCCAGACGCAGGGCGATGGCCTGCGTTGAAAAACAAACTGTAGGGCTCAGGTATATCTGAAGAGAAGGCTTTTAAACCCCTTTCGAATGTCTTTGACGGAGTGATACGTAAGGCTAGCAAAACCAGCGACACTCCGGCGAAGCTTAGATCTGCATCACGGCTCAAGGCATCACTACTTTCTGAGCGGTCCAATGCCACTCGCCCAGACACGTACTTATTACTAGTTGACAAGAAGAGTATTGACGCACAGAGAGGCAAGAAAAATCAGGCCAAAGGCTCTCTTTCCGATTCATGGGACGATATTGTTGTGTCATTCGAGTTCAAAAAGAGCGCAGTGGAAGCGGAGTGCAAGGACGTGAGTGACAGTTAGACTCTTCGGTCGAGCACCGCTGATCTAGTATGATAGTATGACAAGAGGGTAATCCGGAGCCTACACCACATCATACGTAGCGATCGGTGCCGCCGCGCCACATTTGGCATTGCCACCAAGAACACGCAAATGAAATTTTGGTTCACTTGCAGGGTAGCCACTCTGGTTAGCAAGCTGTTTGACTTCTTTATGGTTAGTGGTCACGTCATTGAGTCACTGGTCCTTCACTAATAGGCCTCTGCACAGGAGCCAGAGCACCTCATCCACTTCTCCTGTCGTGTCGCATTTGCACCGCCCCGAGCTTGGATGGGAGCCCACCATGCAGAGTGTGCGTCGGGGGTAAAATCCAGTACGACGTTAACGTGTACACAGATGAGGGGAAAAACTTGGTATACCAGACCACGTGTCATTTCTGATTTTAGCGCCAGTGCCTTGAGAGGTCATGGAACTCGTGACTTCGAAACGCGACTCAAGTCTCAGGATGGAAAATCGGTGAAAGATGCTGAACTCGTTGTACTGAAGGACTCCTGGCGTGACTGTGACCGGCACCGCCAGGATAAAATTCTTGAACAAGTATTTGTTGATTTGCGGAAGAAACAAAGGGATCAAGCAAGAGGTCGAGGCTAGGAATTACTTTCTCACCGTCCTTGCAGCAGGAAACGTGGTGGTGGATGGGAGGATCAATCGCACTGACAGCCGTCTATGCATGTCCGATCTGCCAGCTGACCGTACCTCCTATCCACTACCTGTCGATGAATTACCAAAGACAAAACCGACCAGGACCGGTGAAGGGCTCATCCCAAGTTTCCCCTATGTCCCCAGTCCCGCTAAGCGATCGAAGGTCCATCATAGACCCACTCCCGTCTGGTCTCCGAGGAGGTTTGCCAATCGTGTACGAGGTCCGAAGTCGTCGCGTTTGAGACGTTACAGGATGCTCATAAAGGTTTGCTTAGTTTCAATGTGCATTTTGACTGGTGGCTTGTTTTTCAGCCTTACAGTTTACGCATTATGTGAACTAGGTCCACGGTGACATTGGCGCCGCAAACGTTTTACGTGCAGGTTCGATGAGCAAGCTGGCTGCGATACCCGCTGCGAGTTCCGAGTGGTGAGTGGATATGTCATCACCCACCGAAGCCCTTGAGTGACGTGTCGAAGGAGACTCTGCCGGATTTCGTGGCCTGCAAGGTCAAAGCTCAAGAGTATCTTTTATTTCCCCCGGGCGATAACCCGTCATCTAGATTTAATCCCCTACAGATGAGACCACATGTTCCAAAGCGACAATGCAACCGAGGCAGGCTCCTGCATGCCCAAGAACCGCCAAAAATGGACATTTTCCGTTGAAATGCTGGTTAGGATATGGTTCCTCCGGTAAGTACCAGTCTGCAGTGGACGCGACGGTTGTAAACATTTGATTACATAATACTTCTACTCATCGCGCAGTGATGGGGCCATCGGCGTGGTGGACGTGCGTGCTAGCCTTGCTGGCGACAGTCGTAGTTGCATCTCCTGGAGACAGGTCTCCCCACTTTTAAATTTGCCTCTCGAGATGCGTCGGCCACTGTCTCATTCGTTAGGAGGGCTGACATGGTTATCATTCATCCTAGAACTCGTTCATCTTCTCGGCTCGACCCACAACTTCCAGCCACAGTGGTCGTTGCAGCTACTACTGTAACAGAAGGAACTCAAGTCGCGAGCGTAGCGATCAAGAATTATCAGTATCCACCCAATACAATGGCTTCGTTCCCAAACAGGACAATATGGTTCGAGCCTCTGAGGCGACTGCCTTCTCAGCTTCCGCTTATTTTGGCGTTCGAGGTCCTCATAGCACCGCACAATCAATAACAGAGCGTGTCAACGTAAGTCCATCTATCCCCAGGAGGTTGAAATGAAGGCAAGCCGCATTCCCGTCCAATGGTCTCTTATTCTTCCCAAAAGGCATTGACGAATTCCACTATGGGGTATGGGATTTCCCCCCCTTATCGCAACTAATAATTGTAGCATTCTCAGGAACGATATCCGATGAAACCAGATCGACTGACGTTGATCAATGCCCTCATCATGGGTTATGGTCTGGACAAACAGATCCATCATATTTACAACCCTCGTCCAGCGACTCAGGTGGAACTCGAGATGTATCATGACCACGACCACGTCGAGTTCTTATCACGGTGCGTAACACAACAAAGTAAAGGAGCAGCACTCGAATTCAAGATGTTGCTGAGTAACCCGAACCATCAGAACGAGATGCGACACCTCATAGACACCTTCAACTGCGTGGAAGATTGTTCAATATTTACTGAAATGTACGCAGGTGCTTTCCTAGCCGGCGCTCGCAAGCTGTGTTCCGGAACTTGTGATACCGCAATCAATTGGTCAGGGGGCTTGCATCATGCCAAGAGGGGTGAAGCGAGTGGGTTCTGCTACGTCAACGATATTGTACTGGCAATCCTTGAATTGCTGAGGTCGGTGTTAAACCGCTTTCGAGGGCACATATGGCTGACTGTTGCCCGCAGGTACCATCCACGGGTCTTGTACATCGATATCGACATCTACCATGACGACGGTGTCGAGCTTGCATTCAACCACTCAAATAGGCTGATGACAGTATCGTTCCACAAGTATACGGGAGAGTTTTTCCCCGGAACAGGAAAACTCGGTGATAACGGGGCTGACCCGGGCAAACACTTCTATCTGAATGTCCCCCTACAAGACGGAATTGGCGACGAGATGTACCTGACAGTATTCAAAACCGTGATCGAGGATACGGTGACGGCATTTCGCCCAACCGCCATCGTGTTGCAGTGCGGCGCCGATTCGCTAGGATGCGATCGATTAGTCGCCTTCAATCTCTCTATCACTGCCCACGGGGAATGTGTAAACTTTGTCCGCAAGTTCAACGTTCCCCTTCTGGTACTAGGCGGTGGCGCCTCGTTGGCGCAGAGATACCGGACGAACTGCCCGCCACGGTCTATGACCTGTTCTTCCGCGACTCGCAATGGAAACTTCATCCTCCGCTGACAGGTAGAGTGGAAAACCAGAATTCCCCAGCGTCCTTGCAAAAAATTACTATCAGTATCCGAAAAAAGACAAGGTATCTGTAAGGCGCTCCTAGCGTTGCCATGCAAGAGATACCGCCAAGTCTAGAAGGTTTACTTGCCGATGAGGATCAGAGTCACGAGGAGAGAGATGAAGAACGGGGGATCGGGTTCGCAGGGGAAAGCAGGGGCGACAGGTGCATCTCTAGGCATGAGTATTCCGAAGGCGATAACGAAGTCGACCAGGACGACCGTCCGCCGGTACCAGGTTCGAAGCGAAATTCGATCTCTCCAAACGTACTCCTGATCGGAGTAGGGGCAGGGCAAGCGGGGCCCGTGGGAGAGAGGATGGGGAAGAGGTGGATGAGCCTGGCGGTCCTTCGTCGGCGAAGCCTGGGAAGACGAGGGGTAGAATAAGGTGAAACCTCGCGGTAGGGTTGTGGAGAAGGACAAAGATGCGGAAGATACGGATGCGGATGTTGGCGGTGAGCCCGAGTCTGGATTTGAGCCAGCGACACCGGTGGATGTCGATATTGACGTATAGTATATCGTGCTTGTAATCTTCACGAGTCTGCGTCGTTTCTTCACTTCGGTGAACTGCGTCGAGAGCCCCTGGGAGTAGGGCTTGAGTGAACAAATAATCGATGTTACGTCTCCGTCCACTCGTCCGTCTAGCGAAGACGAGCGACAGAATTCTTACACTAGGATGCAATTTTCCACTCCGTGACGCCTCATGTAAGTTTTGGACGTTTCAGAGCTGAAAGCCAGTCACCATTCCACACGTCCCTAGTATACACGTAGACAGACATGAAGATGGGCCGCGTCCGAACCGTCGTTTGAGACGATGGATCACTACTCCATGTACCCGAGAACTAGTATAGCGAATAACTGTCAAAAGAAGAGGTTGAAGTATGAACGGTCGCGCACATAAAAAGTTGGCCCATGCCAGCGGCAAAATGGATGATCATCGGGCATCGTGTGTTCACGACATGCGAAGTGCTCGTTGCTCCAGTGGGAGCTCAGATAGGTCCAGAAAAGCGAGAACGACAATTATGAGTACAAAGGGATGCCATCGGTGTTCATGGGGAACGAGGCTGGGTGTGGTGTTAATAGGGTCCAGGTGCGCGAAGAAAGCGGCGAGGCAACCTCGCAAGGTGATGGAGATGGGACAGACTACTCGAAGAGGAATGGGTTGAATGCTGTCCATGCTCGTGGGAGCGCAACTAGGTGTGTTGGATACACCCGCTGAGAAGACGGGCTTGGCCCGACGCCGTCGACCATGAGGTCTTGAGCTTGAGGTCAGACAAGTGTAGCACAACCACTCTGGTGAGACGCCATCCCAATACACCGACACTCGGAGCAGGCCCTCCCACTCCCAGTGGACTTGGCTGTGTAATAGAAGCCTGATATTGCCCCTTATTTTCCAGATATAGCAACGCATGGAATTTCCATAGTATTACCACTGATCAGAATTCGACAGACCTAATTTTGGTTTTATGAAGTAACAGCGGGAGGCTGCATCTAAAATTTAGTTTCGCATCCGGGAGGCATCAATAATCTAGACGAACCTCAAAACGTGTGTGGAAACTTCAAGTACACGCAAATGTATAACGCGTATGTGCCGTTGCGACCAAAATGTTAGGTTTATTTGTCGGAACACAACTGAGCGTGTTGGGCAATGCACCAGGTGATATGTAAGTATGATAGTCGAGCTCCTGTCAAGGATGAGTCGACGAAAGTCGAGCCGAGGCGTGGTCCATCAATCATCACGATGGCAGGAAGCTGCCAATTACAAGTTGTAGTGACGCATGTTGGAGACTGGACGTGAGCGTAAGGATACGTACGTGAGGACCTGACAGTGGAATGAATCACACTACTTATCGTGATTGGGATGATGCGAACGGGGCGGACTCCGGGTATGGCCGGTACTTGTTCAGAACACTAACCACTCGATGAAAATGGTAGGGGAGGGAGGGATTTAGTACCGGATTGGCCTGCCTTGCTGCGGAGTTGGATGCGAACATGGAAATGGACATTCGGAACATTGGCGGGGCAGCCTAATGTGGAAAGTAAACTCATCGCTGGCGTGGCTAGACCTGTGGATGGTACATGGCGTCGCATTTCATTGTGTAGTATGCACTTACGGAATGGAATGAATCCTGTGACATGTTATTATTCCAGAGCCAAAGGTTTCCCGATTGGGGACTGGAATTCCAAGTCGATTGTTCCGTGGTGATGTAGTAAGGTTATTACCCCCCTCGCTTATTCGAAATGAGGGGAGGGAGGGGTTGAGAAGGAAAACGTGGGGCATCCCCGTCACCTAGGCCACCGACATGCGGGGCATTTGACATGATGCGACTCAATGTGGCGCTGTGTAGGGAACGGATGAACTCAAACGAGAAAAGGCAGCCCGCTTGCTGACATGCTGTGCACTAACCTGAACGGAAATGAAGCGTCGAATCAAATGTAAAACGCCACCTCCAAGATCAAGAGAGGTATAGTCTAATATGCCCTGACGCAAAGGGTGTCCTGAAGTGGCCAACCCTACGTACGATCGGCGATCGCTCCGTAAAGAGCAAGTCCTAAAGGCCACCCTTTGTTGGCTTCCACAAGCATGCAATCAGTCAGACCCGGCCAACAGGAACGTGGTCGACACAGCATGGCTCGGGTACTAAGGTAGTACTCGTCACCATTCACGGAACGAGTTGGGCTCGCTGCACGAGAGACTGGGTTAGCCAAATATTACAATATGAAAGGAGGCGAGAGGAACGCGACATGTTGCGTACTCGAGGGAATCCGAATGTTGGTATACATATGTACTAATCAGACAACCCGACTAAGGGGACAGGATAGTGGAATGTGCTGCTAGATTACACTGCTGGAGACCTAAAATGCAACGAACGAATTAGGCATCCGTTTGTTCGTGCGAACTGCATGACAAACCAACGTCGGGTGACTCGGGCTCGTTTGCAGGCAAGGTGAAGTCTTCTCGCAGCTGTCTCTGTGAGGGCGACGGAAATGATGTTATGTCGGATTTGGCCTCGAGTAGTGAGATAATGTGGTTATGGTTCGCCGCTTCCATGCTGCCTAAAGGAGTGCTCTTGCGAGCAACGTGTCTGCCTCGTGGCAAAGTCGGAGAACGGACCAAACGCCACAAGGAAGGTTTACGGAGGCCTGTAAATTACAGGAGGTAGCGTGAAAGAACCTCGATTCAATACTTTTGCATTAAACTTCCTTCGTGCCTTTTACGTTAAACCACCTGTCAAAGGTGACAACGTGCCTGTCTGTCTCGTGATATTACCAACCAGAACATTTACTCATGCACGAGCCCTCCGGGCTAACTTAAGTATTAGCACCCAGTGGACTTTTGTGTATAAAGCCATCTCTCTGGTGCGACAGCGTGTGCCTATCCACTATAACTGTCACTAGACATCGGAAAACGGAGGCATGCCAGAACATTACATCAGGTCCAGCCGCCAGCAGGTGTGCTCGTTGTTCGTGTTTCCAGAGTGTTCCCAACTGTTAGCCACGCAGCACATCTCACACCTTAACCAAGGCCACCCAGGAGGCCCCCGAATCGGACAGACGAACAGTATGTATTCTCTGAACTGCACCTGTGTTGAAAATTTTAACTTCTTGAATCAAGAACCAGTATACCTGCTGTCCGTCGACTCTATGCCTTTACACGGATCCCGGGGGCTGGGAGTGCTTGGAGCCTATTGACTGCGGTACCGCCCCCAACCACTTCAAAAATAAGCACGGTGTCGCAAATATGGGTCGTGAAGTCAAGTTGGTTTGCATGTGGCAGAGTTGTGGATGCCGAGTTACCAGACACAACTACATCCGTCACGTCCGTGAGAATCACCTCGGACACAATCGAGTGATTGCTCACACAAACCAACTTGTCATGCGCCTGGGAGGATGTGTTGTGCGACTGCCATGAAATCGGAGGGGGCTGGAGAGGGAGAACGTTGAAGCATATTTGGTACTCCTAGTCACGACTCACCAGCTGTCGTTCAGTTCGTAATGATTGACTCATTCATCGCTCGTACACGGTTGGGTGCCGCCAAGGATGTATGTACCTCACGACCAATACACCCAGGAGCACACCAAAATGATATGGTGCCGTCGTGCAACTGACGATAAAGCAATTCCTCGGCAACACAGCGACACCACGTGACAGTCCGCGATCGCTTCCACCGCTGCCGTCGGAGTTAGCCAATTTGGTGTACCCACGCAGCCTACGAGCCCCATGTAGTACGTCCAACTCTGTCATGGCCACATCTTTATACATGTCTTGACGAACTCGGAAGAACCAAGCGAGTGCAAATCGACATCGCTCGAAGACCATGAAAGAGGGGGTGCTGGGCAGGTCGGAGTCTATGGGTAGCAACGTGGATAGAGACAGAGGGATGCAGTGCATGCTGAGACACTGAGCAGGGTCATCAGTTTACAGATACGAGCACCCGGTTTGGGTGCCAATGGTTTTTCAGACTGAGTGGCGGTATCTAAGTCTGATGTAGACGGACGGCTTGGAGAAGGAGAGGGTGAGGACAGCTCGCTTGGTTACACTCGACGTAAGGTGGAGAGCGAAGGGCGAGTCGTTCCCCAAATGCGATTTGGTAGCAATAATCTCTAGAGGCTGTATATCCACCGCTGCGATCTAAATCAGCCCGTCCAAAATACACGGCAATGGGTACCGACCACGACACTAGATGTTATTCCGGATCCGCTGCTTAGTGAACGAATAGTTGATAGTATATCTCCGTTCATTTGTCCTTCCGGCAAGAGAGGGGCGAAATTCTGCTTAAGCTACGGCGTAATTCTCCATTTCGTGACACCTCAGGTAAGATGGGGACGTTTCTGAGCTCGAAGCCAGTCATCATTCCACCCATTCCTAGTACGGGTGGACAGATATGAAGATGGACCGCGTCCAAGTGGTCGTATGAGATGATCGGCCACCACTGTAGGTACCCTAAATCAGTATGTTGAATAAACGTCGAGCGAGCTTCCTTACAAAGAAGAGGCTGAAACTGATGGTATGAATGATCACGAACATGAGTTGGCCCGCCACACAAGATTGCTCCATGCTGACGGCAGTTAAACATGGACAACGATTGGGTGACCTGTGCCCATGACATGCGAAGTGCGCCTTACCCCTGTGTAATCTCGAACAAGTTCAAAAAAAGCCAGAACGATGATCACGAGTACGAAGGGATTCCAGCCGATGCCCACGGGGGATTGGCTTAGGTGTGATGTTGAGAATGGAGCTGTGGTAGAGATAGTCGAAGACGGCAAGGACACGAACTGGCATAGTGACGGAGGCTGGACAGATTATTCGCAGAGGAACGAGTCAACCACAAGAGCGTTATTCATCGGAACGCACTGAAACCCGGGTGCTGTGCCCCTTGTTTTCCATATATAGCAACGCATAGAATTTCCGTGATATAAACAGGTGCAAACAAGAGATCTACTATACTTTGGACGGAGTGAACTATCCTATATCAGCACTTGCTAGATGATGAAACAGTAAGTAGATGACTCAGGGCTTAGCGTTTAGTGACAGCACTCGCCGAGCACTCAAAGAATTCAAAATCAAGAAGCGTATGCTGTGATTTGGCCTACATGCCGAACTTGGTGGCTCCGGCGCGGCGACGCTCTAGCATCTACCAAAAGGACGCGTCGAGAGGGCTTTGGATTGGTGCCACCGACAGGTGTCTGGACAATGAGACCACGCGACGCCAAAGAATGCGAACCGGTCAAATCTGCTGATGAGCCTGATACCCCCCAGAAATGGAGGACGAAGCGAACCAGGAGTGCAGAGGTAGGAAAAGGAGCAATTTTTACTCTAGTCGCCGCCGCTGCTTGCTGCGCTTCTATTCGTGGCAGGTCATTCATACTTTGAGATACTAGAACTATTTTACGGTTCTTATCAACGTCCAGGTTGGCTCTACTCCGTGATGGTACGTCAGTCAATGTACAGGCCCATCATGCGTCAAGGCTACGCACCGAAGATGGTCTTGATCAGACTCACCGAAAAATGTTTAGGTCTCCTCAGAAACTTCCCCTTTCCGGTCTTCCTGCCCCCAGAGGCTGTACCGCGGATATTCTAGGCCCAGGTCCGGACAGAGAACCCAGGGAAGCTCTTTTATCTTAGTGCGTCTACAGGCACTCCTCGGAACAGCTCTATGATCCCTTTCGTACCTCGAGCATCGTACTGCCTTAGCAAAGGTCAAGTCGCATTGCGTACTCGAAGACACAAGGCGTGACTCCATTTTCGTTGCTTGCCTACTAAGGAGGACATGCTCGTGACTGAAAAATGAAGCAGGTTTATGACGAGGGAAGCACTGAGTAACCCGCCTTCGCGACCGCCCCATTATACATATTTACACTTCAATCAGCCTACGCCCATCACGATGGATGGGGTTCAAATAAGCTCTGTCGCCAACGTGCCTTACATACATAGCCACTACGGATATCACTGGTCGCCGACAAACCTCGCCGGCATCACGAGACGACGCCCCTCCACGTGGAGCTAGAGTCATCAGCGGTTTCTTATCGCGTTGCCGTCGCCACCATTGGCCCGGTACAATGGTCTAGAGCTGTTACTTCCTGGTTGTTTTTTCATCCTAGTGCACTTTCATCTGCATAGGTTGGCATGGTTGAAAGTGCTTGAAACGACAATGCCGTGCCGTTTATGTAAGTCGTGCATTTCCGAGGCCATTGTTAACTGCGTTTTGCAACTTTCGCTGGTGCTATTTATGTCCCCTATTGGGTTGGACGGAGGGCTCCCGAGGATCGTGATGAAGGAAGTGAAAGTTTTCGCGATCTCGTCAAGTGGCGTCCCCTAGTTGGGATGAGTGATTGCGTAGTCGGTGTAGTGGTGTTCATGTCACATGGCTAGCGTGGGTAGATGACGAAGTGAGGTGGCTTTGGTTGGACGGTAGGTGATTTCAACCGGTCAAGTTTCACACTTGATCCAGAAGAGGTCTGGATGATTCCGACGTCACAGCGCCTAGCGTTTCCTATAAGACTTCTCTAACGCACGACTGCCGGTACGTGACACAACTGCCTGTACCTTAAAGAAATGGCGTCGACCATTGTCGAGATACCACGAGAAGTCCTAGAGACATTCACTAAATCAGATCAGTATCATAATTCCTTCTTGCTCCGCCTGGACGAGGGACTAGAGCATGCCTTGGAACGCAGTGCGGAAAACGGACTTCCTGATATATCCGTTGTGGCCTCTCGGGGCAAGTTCCTAAAACTTATGGCACTTGCTATCGGGGCGAAGAGAGTGCTCGAAGTGGGAACGTTCTAGGGGTGCGTGTCTCGCTTCCACTACTTCCACACATCCGCAACAGGTTTAACAATTCATTTCGTTTGGAATCTGTCATTCCAGATATTCGACTATTTGGATGGGTCAGGGACTCCCAGAAGACGGGGAACTAATCACCCTCGAGGTATCAGAAGTTAATGCCAAGGTAACGTTCTACATCATTCCTATATAGACGCTTCCCCACGTACTCGAAATCACTGAACTAATCCAATGACGCCAACACAGATTGCCCGGGAGAATTTGGCTAGAGCAGGAATACGCAATGCCAGGGTCCTGGTAGGATATGCTAAGGAGACCCTGGCTAGTCTTCCAACAGAGGAGCCATTTGACTTGGTCTTCATAGACGCTGACAAGGAAGGCTACCCTAACTACTTTCTGGAAGCGAAACGTTTGGTCCGGAGGCGTGGCGTCATCGCGAGTATCTCATGTGCCTTTAATAAAGCTACCGACACCACCTAATGTGATGATAGATCGTCGATAATATCGTACGCAGTGGTCAGGTTGCTGATGAGAGTTTTGCACGTGGTTGCAGCAAGTGTGGGGCCGTTCGTACGCTGTTGAAAATGCTGAAAGAGGACAAGGAAGTGGAAGCGACAACGATTGCGATAGCCAATGTGAAGGGTAATGACGGCTTCTTATATGCGATTAAATTGTGATATCCTACGGGAATAAGCAGTTCAGATTGGTTCCTCACTTCAACGTCAGGTGTTTGAATGTCCGTGAGGCGGCGTGTCGTATCTGTTCGAACTACACTTAGAGCGAGGGGTTCATGTCAAAGTGCAAACACTTACATACCTTTTCAACGGTGCAAAGGCATAGCCTATTATTTAGCATCAGTAACGAGGCTCCGTTCGAAATAGCAGGCGACGTGAGGGAGCCACGAATTAGCATATTTTTGTGTTTTGCCTCCTTTGTGCCTGGTACATAAGCCATCTCTCGAAGGTGACAACGTACTCGCCTAGTAAAATCGTCGAACGATGGATCGATGCCGAAATACTGCAGGGGTTTGATACATTTAATTGCTAAATGCACGTGTGCACGAGCCATCCAGGCGAACTTAACATCCTGTGTGCCTTTGCGTATAAAGCCATCCCTCCGGGGCGACACCTGCCCGTCGTGACTGTCATTAGATATCATTGGAAAAAACGCCGTTTCCAGAACACCGCGTTGTCCGGACACAAATAGGTGTTCACTGATCGTGCCTTCAGAATTCCCTCAGCCGTTAGCAATGCGGCACCTCTCTCACACCTTAGTCGAAGGCCACCTAAGAGGCCCTTCCGCTGTACAAGCGAACGGCGGGTATTTCCCGAGTTACATATGTGGGGACAAGTTAAAGTTCTTGAATCGGTAACCCGTAAACCTGCTGTCCGTGGAGACCGGGTGGTTGTTCATGCAAACCAACATGTCGTACGGCCAGGAAGATGAGTCGTGCAACTTGCACGGAGGGGCGAGGAACATGACTCACATGAAACCCGAAGGTGCCCGATTCGGTGGAGCGGCATAATTGGGTACTTCCACTCACCAGTTGTCGTGTAGTTCACACGATTAACTCGTGCATCCATCGCACATGGTTGAGTGCCACCAAGGACGCATATACTTCACAACCGGTACATCCGAGGGCCCGTCAAAGCGACCCGTTACCGACGACAGTGCGAACGCTGGTTCTCTTGAAAGCATCCAAAGACCTGTCAGTACTAGCAACGCACCGACACCAGCCATAACAACAGACCCGTTGTTTCCTCTGGTGAGTCTGTGATCGCTTCCACAGCCGCCACGCGGAGATAGCTAGTTTTGTGAACACACGCGTCTCCTAATGCTAAGCACCCCGTGTAAATGATCGATGCACATGCTACGGCATGCACGGGCACGCAGCTGACAAGCCCCGCGCAGAGCGTCCAACCTTACCACGGCCGCGTCTTCTCGACGAACTTGAAGTTGAACTCGGAAGAACCGAGCGCGTCCGCGTTGACGACACTCGAAGACCATACGAAAGGTCTGCTTCGGCGGGTAAGAGTTTATGTGGAACAACAACGACAGCGCGGAAGGAGAAGAGTGCCGTGCATGTTGAGATACTGAGTAGGTAGACTTGTTAGTTTGCAAATACGAGCAAGCGGTTTCAGTGGGTGTGAGTGGTGTTTTTGGACTTCAGGGTGGTATCCGCGTAAGGCCTAGATAGTCGGCTTGAAGGCGAAGGAGAAGATGAATTCGGTGAGGACGACTCGCTTGGCGACGCTCGACGTACGTGGATAGCAAAGGGTAAGAAAAGCAGGCTCCGAATGCAGTTTGGTGCTCCGTTCCTAGAAACTGCATGCCCAGGGCCCAAATCAAACGTTCAGCGTACTCAACCAACACACGGATCAGCTATGTACTGACCATGACATTAGATGCTAGTCTAGATCCGCCACTGTAGGCGCCGACAGACGCATGACAAGGAAAGCCGAAAGAAATGGTGCTGAGCTGTGGGCGAACGACGTCAATGGATGACGCAGTCATCCATTGGGCCGGGTTGATACTGACAAGACGGGCTCCTTTGTCGTTGAAGATTGTCCGGGTTCAGATTCGTGCAAGTCGGGCTCTGTCCTTTACCACTTTCAACGTTTCAACCATCACTTGGTTATGCAAAGGATTCCTGGAGCGACTGTGACTGAGACCGAGAGGACATCATTCTCAAACGGACATTCGCCGATTTGCGGAAGCACAAAGGGCAGGGAAAAAGGAAGAGGCTAGCCAGTATTTCCTCACCGTGCTCACAGTAGGGAACGTGATGCACACTAGCTCTGAACGGTATGCGGATTCCTCATCCAGCAAGCGCTTTCATTGACGTGTTACATAAAGAACACGCTGGATTTATGGCCTGCGAGGTCGAAGCCCAGGAATACCTGTTTGAACCGCACCGCCCCAGGCCATTCGGTGAAGATTACGGTACTTCATTCAGGCTCAAACATCCCATGCACGACGTGGAGTCTATCTGGTGGATTGCAACGTGGTCGCTGTTAATGACTGGAGGCCGGCCAGCCATCGTCAGAGCAAATTGACGTCTTTCACGAGCTCTTCCCCGGGTGGCTCAGTGCGCGTTTTTCCCCATTTTCTGCTTCTCTCGACTACGAAGTGCTTCCGACCTCTTTCCACCGTGTAGCGCGTGCGGCTGAAAACATGCGCGTGGAGCTTAAAATAGCTTCCGTTGAAAGCGAAACCACCATGCCGCCAGCCTATACCAATCCTCTTGAAACGCTCTACCCTATCTTTGTTGAGTGTTCTACATCCGCTGTTGAACACTCTAGAACTGCCAGTCTCTTCGGCCCGACGGCTAAGCGTCATCAGGAAGATCTACCGCCCGACACCCGAGACAAGAAGCAATTCAAGGGTTGAACCTTCTGTAAATTAATACCCGAGTATTTCTAACGGGTGTGATGCGCACCGGTGTTCGGATATTGGTCATCTAATAACAACCTCCGAGTCTGTGGCACCACCTGAATTGTAAAGAAGTGTTTGCTATGATATGTCGTGTACGTATCTCGTTCTCAATTTTTCCTCCTTGATGATAATCGCTCGCTTGTACCTTAGGTTCCCGCTCTTCGAGCCAGTAGAAAGTGAACTCGTCAGTGCATTGTTCTTGTGTGAAGGAATATGGAGGTACGAGCACGACTCTGTAGAAGCCTTCCCGTGATATGCAACACCACTGCAACAAAAAATGAGGTGGGCTATCGTTGGAGGTAGACACTGACCTCTGTCATCGTGCCTACATGGCATTGTTTCCAATCACAACAGGATCTGGAAGTGCTCATCTCTGTCGTTAACGCGGAAATGTCTTATATCCACCAAAGTAAGCCAGGCAACCAAATTTTGAATGCCGTCGTGCGTCACGCCAGTCAGCAAGACAGGGTGTTAGCATCCGGGTAGTAAACTGCAAAAGCTTCAAGCCCTAGGCTGCTTCTTGTCTGCAGTTCAAGCGTTGGATCTGCTTGTCATCGCTTAGCACTCCGGGAAAAAGAGACTGACACCTGTAGAGTGTTCAGTAAGGAATCTAAACAGTTCGGTGACGATGGAGTTGATTTGTTCAAGTGTATCGTCATGGGCTGGCGGCATGTGGGTTTCACTTACAGTGCGAACCCCCCTGAGCTAGTTGCGCATGTCATCAACGGTACGAGCTGCAGTTCGAAGCACGTCCTCGTCGAGGGAAACGACGAATGCACTTGTACGTGAATTGAGCTGTCCAGGAAAAAGCTTATAAAATCACTATGTATCTGATCAGACGACGGCAGGCCACCCTCTTGGACGACATGGTAATAGAGAATCCACGTTGGAATCCACCAAGTTGACACCATGTGGGTAGAGGATTGAACCTGATTAGGAACCGAATCTGTTTCTTCGACGTGAAGTCCTTGCGGACGGCTTTTGGCTGCACAAACACTGGATAGTATCCTCGAGATTTGACCTCGCAGGCCATGGAATACGGCGTTCCTTTAACACGTCACTGCAAGGGCATCGTAGTGGGTGATCTACTTACCGTGCGAGCTTTAATAGTATGTGACATTGAATCAGGGCTTACACAACTCTCATTTCAACTTCCAACACCTCAACTGCTCGTATCAGATGGCAGAAAAAGGGGGCCACCAACTTTCTCAGTCTCCTCGTTTTCCTGCCGAAGTATGGGAACACATTTTTAAATTCGCAACCCACGTTCCCTGCACATTGGTCCCAGAACTTTATGAAAAGTCGGAATGCATCGGCGACCAGCGCTCGGCGCTTGAAGCTGCCCTCGCGACGAAACGAAACCTAGTTCTCGTCTGCAGATGGTGGCAGCGCATGGAAATGCGCTACCTCTACCGTGTTGTGCTCATTCGTACCGGCCGCGATATACTAGCACTTGACCACACCTTACGGAACTACGCAGCGGGAAATGGTAGTCTCGTTGGAATGCGGTCTCCCGGTCATTGGACGCGAAGACTGGACATTACCTTGGACTTCTCCAATGAGTCTGAGTGTGAGGACCCCGACAGTTGTGTCAAACGTTTGGCGGGTGTCATCCGATTCCTGCCTAAACTTGAAATCGTTTCCTTCGCGATCACAGGCGACTTGGGATCCGAACCAACTATTATTCCATTCAGTGTCATTGACGCGTTGCGGTCTTCTGCAAAATCATTGTGCATCCTCGACTGGTCGCGTTACAACTTCTTTCCTCAACTCCACCAGCTGGAGGAGCTTCTGAGGGACCTTCCCAATCTGCGTGTCTTGCGTTGTCGTGAACTGGTATGGGCAGATGGAATCATTCCCAGCAGTATTCTTTCCTCGCTCACTACTCTTGCCGTGGACCGATTGGTTGAGAGAATGGGCCATCCTGGTGAGGGGGTTTCGCACGAGGCATGTATCAGTCTCCGGGAATTCGTTTATTATTGCAACTATCGCGAATTGCCGCGAGAGTTCATCATTCGTTACGGAGAGTACCTTACGACGGTAGAGTGGTGCTCTACAGACTCCCCATGCTTTGACAAGGGTCTCGATCTGTTACACAATTCTTGCCCCAATCTTGATCGCTTAATCTTCTCCCTCCCCTCCTTTTCACATCAGTATCATCTCGCGCCCCTGGAGAGGTGGTCTTTCCCCCGGGTCTCATACATTGGAGTAAAGTCAACAGCGCTTACTTTCCAAGAACTCTTCCGCTTTCTCGCACACCTGAGGAACACAGTGCCCACTCTTCGTGTTTTCCAGCTGATTCGCCGTCGGGCCATCGAGGAGCTTGTTCAGTGGTCTTCCAAGGTCTCCACCAAGGCTATTATGAAGAACTTGGATGGAAGTCCTTTTCGTGTAGAAGATGACGAAGGGAATCTGCTGTCTGGTGGGTATAGAATAGGCAGTCCCGCACTTCTTACGCACTAACGCTTATGCAGATAGGCTCCTTGGCAGAAGCGAGCCCATCCGTTCACGCCATTAGATATCTCTTCGGGCAATGATAGACACAGGATATCCTCCGCAGGCGACAAACCAACACTGTATCGGAATGTGTAGATCAGATATACGGCTTGTCCTGTACATGCTGGCAAAGTGTCTGTCATTTGATCCGGTAATAACCACATCTCGTGGCCTGTATGATTTTGACTGGAGACTGGGTAGAGGCATTCATTCACAATGTTTTCAGTTAGGAACGAGGCGATGACATGACGCTGTACATAGATTCCAATCACTAGTCAGTATTAGGTTCCCCTCCAGTTTCAAATGATAAACCATCGTTTTTATCAGTACCGCACCCTTGTGCATTACTGCACAACGACACGGAGTGATGTATGGCCCGCTTCTAGGCCTACGTGGATTTGGAAATGGTGCCAGTGATCAGTATGAGGATGTCAGATACTGATCGATGCTCGATAATGACACCCTTCGACTTCCTGGTACTTCCATTCGTAAACTCAAATTTTTTGTCAGTGCCATTAAACTCCAACTATACAGACTGTACTTGCATGATACAGACGAGATTGTCGGCGGAAAGTGCTTCGGCGGCAAAATCATCCCCGCTGAACTTATTTAATCGCTTCCGGTCAATGGTATCATCGAAGTAAACAATCTACAAGCGTGATTAGCAACTTAGCGGTGGTCACTCTTGCTACCCACCAGTGCTTCCGATGCCAAACTCTTCTGGAAGACGCCAGAGGGGCCCGAGGTCGTAAGCAGGGCCCCTGCGCCACAGCCTTGCATAGGGTGAGGTCGTCAGGGTCCAGGGGCACGAAGATTGCGCCGGTGTTCAAGATCGCAAGTACACCCAAGTATCTGGTTGGTGCCACGGTCAAAGCAAAGGGAAATGACATCGCTGTGGCGCAGGCCTTCTTGGATGAGGTCCTAGCAATATTGTTTGCAGTACAGTTCAGTTCGTTGATGTAAATGACTCGTCTTCAAACTCGACAGCGGTGGTGTCCGCTTGCGCTTCGACAAACAGGTGAAGTAAAGTTTCCTTAGCTGTCACCTCCAAGGAGGACAACAAGTCCTTGACTAGACGCTCGTGTTCTGTTTAGACTCAGTGGCAATGGGGATGTCTTTGATCGTAACAGAGGGATCTCGGCCACGAGTCTCCACCAGCGAGATGTAGACATCCAAGAACTGGTGACGCTGCACGCTCTGTGTAGATGTGGCTGTCGAAACGGAGGGTGACGTGGCTAGATCTAAGGTGGACAGTAAGTAGGAACTCGTATTGTTCTTCGTCATTGGAGAGGGGAATGATGACCTTGGCGGATAGACGGTTCGATTCCAGCTGGGAAACAGTCTCCATGTTCATGCCACCAGGGGCAAACAAATGCTTGGAGTATCCATGACCAGCGAAAGACGATCTGCCCTTTGTGGCAATATCTTCATAAGCCTTGACTCCAATCAACGCGTTCTTGAACTCGCCGAGGTACTCTGCGAATGTTTTAGTCTCGTCGATCACGGTCTTGATAGGAGGCATGTTGGTGAAGCCGACGACATTCGTAAGCATGGGGAGATTGCGTTGCGTGGCAGCAGTGCCCACAGCGAGTATCGATTGTCCTGCAGAGTACTTGTGGAGTAGGATGTTGTATGTAGCGAAGAACCCTGCGAAGGGCGCACCAGTGGTGACGTTGATTATTTTCGTGTAGCGCTCAAGAGCACCAACTCCGATTTTTGCCTCGATTTGGGTGACAGGCGCCAACTCCCCATCAGATGGCATAGCAAGAGTCAAGTGAAGCGGCTACGTCTCCCGTACCAAAACTTCAGGTGGTCTTCACAGAAGTCTCCGCGGCGTTCCGAGGTCTTCGAGATTCAGATGCTGAAATCGGGGAAATGGATAGGAAATTCGGGTAAACTCCCCACATCTGTTTGCATCACCCCGGCTAGTAAGACATATGATGTCAGTACGCAGGGAGACATCTGCAAAAAGCTTCGAACCTTCGGTTTCTTCTTCTCTTGAGTCTTGCGGCTTGGATCTTCCTGATCTTAACACAGCCATCGGGCTAAAAAGACAGACACCTCTAGAGTGCTCGACAGCGGATGCGAAACATTCGCTAAGGATGGAGTTGAGTTGCGCAAGTGGTTCGGTATAAGCTGGCTCTTGGGCTGGTGGCATCTCCTTTTCACTTTCAGTGTAAGCTATCAGAAGCGCCTGGTGCATGTTACAAACTCCATGAGCTGCACGATGAAAAGAGTGCGGAAGCACGCAGTAGTCGAAGGAACCGACAAATGCGCCCAAACGCGAGTATCCTGGGAAAAGTATGTGAAACCACTGCACCTTATATCAACCATCACTTGGTTAGCGCGATGGCCTGACAGCACCGCCTAGCATTGGAGATCACAGCACCTCGTCGCCTTTGTCCTTGGCAGAATCACCAATGGTATGTACACTAGCGCCATCGTCCTTTGCACCAGACCGTTACTCAACGCCGTTCAAACTATGCGTCACGGAAGCATTACCATGGCTGTTATGGTCCACAGAGACAAACGACATACAAGTTGAACGAGTCTAACACCCCGTGAACCTGTGACATCAGCAGTCACCGACCAGGATCTGCGCTATTATTACTGCACAAGCCCTTCCTGCTTCGGTTCAATGACGGAGAAACAACGCGGAGGGGTCCGCTGTCACTGACGCCGTACCCAAACCGAAATAGTTGTCGTTGGCAGGGTGCTGCTCTGGTTACCTGAGTTTCGATAGCACGGGCTGTCTTTATGGATCTACAAGCTATCGCCTTCGTGTCGGATGAGTATTTCAAGTATGTTGTCCTGCCACCCCTTCGTGAGCAGATCAGCATCTCTGGAATCAAAGATTCACTGCAACGCGACCCTGTAATTTGGATCCGAGACACAGGGGGATGGCCTGCAAACAAAAACAAACTGTGGGGTTCGGGTATATCTGAAGAGAAGGCTTTTAAACCCCTTTCGAATGCCTTTGACACAGTGATACCCGAGGCTAGCAAAGCCGGCGACACTCCGGCGAAGCTTGGATTTGCATCACGGCCCATGGCATTGCCACTTTCTATGCGGTCCAGTGTCACTCGCCCAGACGCGTTTTTTTTACTGAGAGTGTTGACGCACAGAGAGACAAGAACAATCAGGCCAAATACTTTGATTCTGATTCATGGGATGATATTATGGTGTCATTCGAGTTCAAAAAGAGTGTAAGGGGATGTGGAGCGCAAGGACGCGAGTGACAGCTAGACCCTCCGGTCGAGCACCGCTGATCTAGTATGATAGTATGACAAGAGGGTAATCCGGAGCCTACACCACATCATGCGTAGCGATCCGTGTCGCCGTACCACATTTGGCTTTACGACCGAGGACACTCAAATGAAAAATTTATTCACCTGCAGGGCAGCCACTCTGGTCAGCAAGCCGTTTGACTTCCTTATGGTTAGTAGTCACGTCGTCGAATCACTGGCCCTTTGCTAACGACCCTCTGAACAGGAGGCAGGTCACGCCACTCATTTCTTCTGTTGCCTCGCATTTGCAAATGACCACGAGCCTGGTTTGCTTAGTTGCAGTGTGCATTTTGACTGGTGACTTATGTACAGTTTTCAGCCTTACAGTTTATACACTGTGTAGACTGAGTGCGCCGTGACGTTAGTGCCGCAAACTTTTTACGCGCAGGTTCGATGAGCAAGTTGGCTGCGATACCCGTTCCGAGTTCCAAATGGTGAGTGGATATATCATCCGCCGAAGCCCTTGAGTGACGTGTCGAAGGAGACTCCGCCGGATTTCGTGGCCTGCAAGATCAAAGCTCAAGAGTATCTCTTGATATGCCCCAGGCATTAACCTATCATTTAGATTTAATCCTCTATAGATGAAACCACACGTTCCAGCGGCAATGCGACCGAGGCAGGCTCCTGCACGCCCACGAACTGCCAAATGGGCATTTTCTGTTGAAATGCTGAATGAGAAAGCGGCCGACGCATCTCAAGAGGCAATTTTGAAAGTGGGAAGATTTGTCTCCAGAAGATGCGACTGCGACCGTCGCTCGGAAAGCTAACACACGTCCACCACGCCAACGACCCCATCACTGCACTATGAGTAGAAGTATTATGTAATCAATTGTGTACTACCGTCGCGTCAACTGTGGACTGGTACTTACCGGAGGAACCGTATCCTAACCATTAGGGGGGGGTGACATGGTTATCGTTCATCCCAGGACTCGTTCATGTTCTCGACTTGACCCACAACTTCCAGCAACAGTGGTCATTGCTGCTACTACCGAAGAAATTCAAGTCGCGAGCGTAGCAATCAAGAATTATCAATATCCATCCCGTGCAAGGGCTTGCTTCACAAACTGGACTATGTGTTTCAGGTCTCTCAGGCGACTACCTTCTCATCTTCCGCTTATTTCGACGATCGCGGCCCTCATGGCACTGCACAACCAATAACAGAACGTGTCAACGTAAGTCCATCTATCGGTAGGATTCTAAAGGAGGTTGAAATGAAGGCAAGCCGCACTCCCGTCCAATAGTCTCTTATTTCTCCCAAAAGGCGTTGACGATTTCCACTATGGGGTAGGAATTCCCCCCCTTTTCCGCATTCTATCGCAACTGTTAAATGTCGCATTCTTAGGAACAACATCCGATGAACCACATCGACTAACGCTGACCAATGCCCTCGTCATGGGTTATAGTCTAGACAAACAAATACATCGTATTTACAGCCCTCGTCCAGCGACTCAGGTGGAACTCGAGATGTATCATGACCATGACTACGTCGGGTTCTTATCACGGTGCGTAACACAAAAAGGTTAAGGAGCAGCGCTCGAATCCGAGATGTTGCAGAGTAACCCCGAACAATCAGAACGACATGCGACACTTGACAGGCACCTTCAACTGCGTGGAAGTCTGTCCAATATTTGCTGAATTGTACGACTTTTGTCGAATGTACGCAGGTGCTTCCCTAGCCGACGCTCGAAAACTGTGTTCCGGAACTTGTGATACCGCAATCAATTGGTCAGGAAATTTGCATCATGCCAAGAGGGGTGAAGCGAGTGGGTTCTGCTACGTCAACGATATTGTACTGGCAATCCTTGAATTGCTGAGGTCGGTGTTAGACCATTTTCGAGTGCACATATGGCTGACTGTTGCCCGCAGGTACCATCCACGGGTCTTGTACATCGATATCGACATCCACCACGGCGACGGTGTCGACCTTGCATTTTACCACTCAATATGGTAATGACAGTGTCGTTACATAAGTACACAGGAGAGTTTTTCCCCGGAACAGGAACACTCG